>JAJMCG010000124.1:0-31007 GCA_030572895.1 Jamesozyma jinghongensis
GATTCCAATCTTCTGCTATCGGTGCTTTACAAGAATCCGTTGAAGCTTACTTAGTCTCCTTATTCGAAGACACTAACTTATGTGCCATTCACGCTAAGAGAGTCACTATCCAAAAGAAGGATATCAAGTTAGCTAGAAGATTAAGAGGTGAAAGATCATAAGAATACCCTCATGCTCTTTTTACAAATCGTCAATTTATTCTTTAAACAACAATACACACATATATATATATACAATTCGGAAATATTTTTTACTTGGGAAGGTTTTTATTCAATAAATATATAATATCAATAAAATATATTTAACTATTATTATTATCATTTATCATCTTTTCTTTGATTGATCTACCATTGTAACGGCAGCCAATTATTTGCATTAGCAATTTCTGTTATTTCATCATCATCATACATTTCGATAAATTGTTGATCGAGGGCCCTTGCCTTGGGAAACGCAAACCTTCTATATTCATCAAATATCATCGTAAGGGACCAATTCTGTAGTTTCCTTATACATCCAACCAGACATCCTGTTCTATGTTTACCTCTGTTGCAATGTATTAAGATTGGTTGATTCTCTGGATTAAGAGAAACCTCTAAGGCCTTTGTTAATAAATCTCTCGGTAAATTAACAAACGGTTCTTTATTCCCACTCATACCTACTTGAAATAATTTGATTCCAGATCTCTCTAAAAACTCTAAATTCTCTGGAGGGTACTCCTCTGGGATCAATACCAATATACTCTTCAATTTTAATCTTTCCTGCAAGAAAGAAAAGTTCTCCACACGTGGGAAAGAGCTTCTATATATCTGTCCTACAACATGTGCGAAATTCTCTGGTGGAATCACCTCTTCACCAACAAGCGAATGCTCTGCAACAAACTCCCTCGACTTGCTCTGATGTTCACTAAGAACAAACTTGTCATCAATGTCCTCATCCTCATTCGTATCTGTTGTCAATGCCTGGTTACCAAACTGAGACAGCACATCCTCAAACTCAACTCGAAACATAGACATCTCCGTGGGCTGTGGACTGAGGGAAGTAGCTGTGTCCGTGGTTTCGGAGTCCTCCGTATCCTCCTTCAGCAGCTGTATAATCTGGGACTCCTTCTGTATGATCTCATCAATCCTACTTGTCTTCATACCTATCTACCTTGACCTCTCTGTGCTTCTCTGTACCACTTTACCTACTGGTATAACTCTCTCTTGTGCCCTTTCAATCCAAACGTAACTTTGTACGAAACGTGTTGCAGTCACGTGTAACATTTTTCAGTTTATCTTTATAGCTTTATATCTTTTTTTTTTACTTCTATGTACCTTTTTTTCTCTATTACATTTCCGAGAGAGAGAGAAAAAGGTGCACCACGGCGGGTTTTGGTGCGGTGCACTGCTGGTTCAGCCACTCATGTCACTCTACCATATTACAAAACAAGATCTACCTTTATTTTAATCCAAGATTTATTATATAAACGGCCGACGTTGGTTGTTACTTGATATTTGTTCCTTGTAACTTTCTTGTTACCACTTCTCTTGATAATAATCACTTAGACGAGACTTCGTTTTTACTAGTTTATCTTATTTAGTCAAGCAGTTCCAATATTTTTAATGTCAGACTCGCAACAATCATACGCTGTATTAGAGGAGCTTCTCACAAAGCTTAACCTCAGCGAACCCGAGAGAAGAGACTCCATCTCCTCAGAGATTTCCACTTTCCTCAATGGTAATATTATTGAACATGACGTCCCAGACAAATTCTTTGCAAAATTAGCCGCCGCTATCAAATCCCCTAAAACAGCTGTCAATGCCCTCGATAGCATCATTTATATCGCTAACGTCACAAACCTCTCCGCTTCAGTTGAGCCTTATATCGTTTCTTTGCTTCCTGAAATTGCTAAGAAGACTGCCGATAAGAACGGAGAGACTCAGCGGTTCGCCACAAAGGCCCTATGCGCAGTAATCACCGCAGTGGACCCAGTCGCAACGAAAGCAGTGTTACCTCCTCTACTAAAAGCACTCAGTGAGACTAACAAATGGCAAGAGAAAGTGGCTGTTCTTTCAGCAATCACTGCCTTGGTGGATTCCGCTAAGGGACAGGTCGCTTTACGCATGCCTGAATTGATTCCAGTCCTTTCAGAAGCCATGTGGGACACTAAGAAAGAGGTAAAGGAGGCTGCAACAGCAACCATTACAAAAGCCACAGAAACCGTCGAAAATAAGGATATCGACAGGTTTATTCCAGAATTGATAGGATGTATCGCAGACCCAATGTTAGTTCCAGAGACAGTACACCTCCTAGGTGCTACCACATTCGTCTCAGAGGTAACACCAGCAACCCTATCGATGATGGTTCCTCTGTTGTCTAGAGGACTTAATGAGAGAGAAACATCCATCAAACGTAAGGCAGCTGTCATTATTGATAACATGTGTAAGCTTGTGGAAGACCCACAAGTGGTAGCTCCATTTCTAGGTAAATTACTTCCAGGACTAAAGAACAATTTCGACACAATTGCAGATCCTGAAGCTCGTGAAGTTACTCTGCGTGCCCTCAAAACCTTACGTAGGGTAGGTAACGTCGGTGAAAATGACGCTCTCCCAGAAGTTTCTCATGCGGGGGACATCGTCACCACGTTAGCTTTATTTAACAAATTACTTTCCGCTTCTTCACAAAAAGTCGAAGCAAGGTTTGAGGTTGTAGTTAAATTCATTGCTGCCATTGCTGCAAACCTAATTGATGAGCGTATTATCGACCAACAGGCTTGGTTCACACATGTTACCCCATATATGACAATTTTCATGCACGAAAAGACCGCCAAGGACACCCTCGACGAGTTCAGAAAGCTCGCCGTCGATAACATACCAACACCTCCAAACTTTAACGATGAAGAGGATGAAGGTGAGGATCTTTGTAACACAGAATTTTCTCTAGCATACGGTGCAAAGATTCTTCTAAACAAGACTCAGTTGCGTCTTAAGAGAGGCAGGAGGTATGGGCTTTGTGGCCCAAACGGTGCAGGGAAATCGACCCTGATGAGAGCTCTGGCAAATGGGCAAGTCGAGGGATTCCCAACTCAGGAAGAATGTAGAACCGTTTATGTCGAGCACGATATTGATAACACACACTCTGATACTTCTGTTTTAGATTTTGTTGTTGAAAGTGGTGTTGGGTCCGAGAAGACTGTGACGCAGAAGTTAAACGAGTTCGGGTTCGCTGATAATGATATGATCCATAAACCAATCTCTTCTCTATCTGGTGGTTGGAAGATGAAATTGGCTCTAGCAAGAGCCGTCCTAAAGAATGCTGATATTTTATTGTTGGATGAACCAACTAACCATTTGGATACAGTTAACGTTGCTTGGCTAGTTGACTACTTAAACACTTGTGGGATTACTTCAATTATTGTCTCACACGACTCTGGTTTCCTGGATAATGTCTGTGAATACATTATCCATTATGAGGGATTAAAATTACGTAAGTACAAGGGCAATTTATCTGAGTTTGTCCTTAAGTGTCCAACTGCCAAGTCATATTACGAATTGGGTGCCTCTGAATTAGAATTTAAGTTTCCAGAACCTGGATTCTTGGAGGGTGTCAAGACCAAACAAAAGGCTATTGTGAAGGTCTCAGATATGTCCTTCCAATATCCGGGCACGTCAAAGCCACAAATCGCAGACGTTACTTTCCAATGCTCCTTATCGTCAAGAATTGCAGTTATTGGGCCAAATGGTGCTGGTAAATCGACTTTGATTAATGTTCTCACAGGTGAATTATTGCCAACTACTGGTGAAGTTTACACTCATGAAAACTGTCGTATCGCCTATATCAAACAACATGCTTTTGCCCATATCGAATCTCATTTAGATAAGACCCCCTCAGAGTACATTCAATGGCGTTTTCAAACTGGTGAAGACAGAGAAACTATGGACAGAGCCAATAGACAAATTAACGAAAACGACACAGAAGCCATGAACAAGATTTTCAAGATTGAAGGTACCCCAAGAAGAATTCAGGGTATCCACTCCCGTCGTAAGTTTAAGAATACCTATGAGTATGAATGTTCCTTCTTACTAGGTGAGAATATTGGCATGAAATCAGAGAGGTGGGTACCAATGATGTCTGTGGATAATGCATGGATTCCAAGAGGTGAACTAATCGAGTCCCACACCAAGATGGTAGCTGAAGTAGACATGAAAGAGGCCCTAGCTTCTGGTCAGTTCCGTGCTTTGACGAGAAAGGAAATTGAAGAACATTGTGCTATGCTAGGTTTGGATGCCGAATTAGTGTCACATTCCAGAATCAGAGGTCTATCTGGTGGTCAGAAGGTTAAATTAGTCTTGGCTGCCTGTTCATGGCAAAGACCACATTTAATTGTCCTAGATGAACCAACTAATTATTTGGACAGAGACTCTCTGGGTGCCTTATCTAAGGCTTTGAAGGCTTTTGAAGGTGGTGTTATCATTATTACTCATTCTGCTGAATTCACAAAGAATTTGACTGACGAGGTGTGGGCTGTTAAGGAGGGTAGGATGACCCCTTCCGGCCACAATTGGGTCACGGGTCAGGGTACAGGTCCTCGTATTGAGAAGAAAGAGGAAGAAGGTGATCAGTTTGATGCGATGGGTAACAAGGTTTCCAGTGGTAAGAAAAAGAAGAAGTTATCCTCGGCTGAGGTAAGAAAGAAGAAGAAAGAGAGAATGAGAAAGAAGAAGGAGATGGGTGATGATTACGTTTCTGAGGATGAAGAAGAGGATTGGTAAACCTAAAACGTTTGTTCGTTGTACATTAAATATTTTGTTTAATTTAATTATCCTTGAAATAATCGCAAAATAATCCCTTCTGTATATAAAACACTTGGCATTGCCAAATAAGTTGTTTAACATCAACATCTTTATTGATACCCCGCTTCCTTTTTGAAAAATGTTTCATAGCGGCAAACTTGAGATTATTTATAGCGAAACAAAACATATTTCAACTTCTATTCCACTCAATATAAGAAACTGTCTAAATCAAATATGAATATCCACATTTACTTAATTCTCACACTCTGTCACCTGATTGTGCTTTGCAAGACTTATGAGCCCGTAGAGGTTATTTGTCCAAAAGATTCGATAATTAGATTTGCAAATGTATGTATTGATTATATCATATTCTCAAATTTACTCATTTTCTAACACTCTGAAGAATGAACTATGTAACGAAGAAAGGAAATACCTTGGTTTAAAACAGGAATATGTTTCTCGTAGTTTACAAAAATTTGTTCGTTCATTAGATATGGTTCAGTTTGATGAAAAACTACTTCAAAATTCTCCTCCAACGATCGGTGTAGCAATCTCAGGTGGTGGATATCGTTCAATGTTGACAAGTACTGGGTTTCTCAAAAAGATGGACGACTATGGACTAAGTGACGGAATTAGTTATATTGCAGGACTTTCTGGTGGAAGTTGGACTCTTTTGGGATTGATATTTTCAGATTTTGACATCAAAACAATGTTGGAGGTTTGGGATCTCGAGGGTGAGTTGCTAATGGGTGTCCCTGCATTTGATATTAATCGTGATATAATTTCAGGTTTAAACGATCAAAAGTTGGAGAAGAGGGATATGGACAGTGAATTTGAGCAATTTGAAAGATGGTTGGAAGCGTTTCACGAGAACGAATTTCAGAAACGTGGTGATAATCCATTTCAAAAATTCAAAGATTTCCTTTTCCCAAATAGTACAAACGACGAAGCTGATACCGTCGTCGAATTGGTGAAAAATTTTAGAGATGTTATGGAATTTTATTTAGGATTACACCATGACGTCAGACCCAAAAAGGTTGAGGGGTTTCAAGTATCTTTTACTGATTATTGGGGCAAAGCATTAATAAAAAGATTAAAATCAGAAGTTTTAGATGAGAAAGCTACAACTTCACTTAGTAAATTGCTGACTCTGAACAAAGCATTTAGAACAAATAAGGCAGCCATACCAATATTTGTTTCTAATTGCAAAAATGATTACTTGCAGAATGTTATTTTTGAATTTACACCTTGGGAATTTGGTTCTTGGGAATCCATAGCCCGTTTATTTGTTAAATTGGAGTATTTGGGTTCCAAAATTGAGGCCGGTATTGCGCAGAAATGTTACAATGAGTTTGATGATATCGGATTTATCACTGGAACCTCTTCTTCGATCTTCAACAACGTTATTGTATATATTTGGCAACTGATGTCACAATCATCAAAAAAGGTTATTGAAGCACTAGATGTCCTCTTTAGTGTATTTGGTCTTGGTAGAAAAAGCGTAAATATCAGTTTCGATGATGAGATAGGCACAAGACAACCGGAAACAGATTATGCCGTTTATCAACATAATCCATTCTTCAACTATCCTAATGTAACAAATGCGTTGACAAAAAATGATTTTTTGTATTTAGTAGACGGTGGTGAAGATGGTGAAAACATTCCACTTCGACCACTTTTGATACCGGAAAGGAAATTGGATGTGATATTCATTATTGACTCCAGTTCTGATGTCGGAAATTATGCAAACGGTACAAAATTAAAAAATGTAATTGACATACTAGACGAGCAGCAAATATATTATAAATTTCCAAAAATTGAAGAAACTGACTTTAAGAAGCCAGTAATAATTGGATGTGAAGATATAAAAGACTCAAATGGAAATAATTTGCCCATTCTTTTGTATTATGCCAATACAAACCACTGTTATGCATCTAATGTTTCAACTTTCAAATCGAATTACATTGAAGAGGAAACTATCGGTATGTTAGAAAATGGAAAAGATATCTTCAGTTTTGATAATTCAAAATACTTTAAAAATTGCTTAGGTTGTATACTACTGAAAAGAAAAATGAAAGAATATAACCAGCAAAAAGCATTCTGTGACGAATGTTTTAGTGAACTCTGTTATTCTTAAACAGGTCTTATTTTGAATGAAGCTACACCATAAAAAATATTTAATTAATAAGTGATACATGATTTTGTTAGGTCGTTAATGTAGAAGATAATATATATTCAGCAGTATAGTTAGTTTTTCGTTATATGTTCTAAAACAGCCTGTAGTGTCTCGTTTTCTAATCTATCACAATCAATCTTGTGGCAAGTAATATTATGTTTCTTTGAAATATCGTTCCAATCCATTTGAATCTCACTTCCAGACATGTAAATAATATCTGTAACAAAAGCATTCCATGGGACTTGTTCTTGACTACTAGATGGTATGCCCTTAGAATGCTTATAAAGCGACAAAGTTCTTGACATGGATTCAATTACAAACTCCAAATAATTGATCCCATCTAAACCAAATGTTTCTCTATCATATCTATTGTTTATGATCAAAACCTTATGGGCATTGACCGATTGAATAGTTTCTGTAATATTTCCTAGAATTAAAATTGGTATTAAACTAGTCATTAGGGAACCAATCGAGTAAACAATAACATCAGCTTCCCTTAACTTAGAGATAGCTCTAGAGTTACCCATAGGTTTGATCTCTTCCCCATAAGGACTAATGTAAAAGATTCTTTTAATTGGAGCTGGTAAATTTTGCTCACAATCACCCTTGTCGAAGTGCAATTGTGAATTTTTTAATTCTGGAAGAATATAGGTTGGGTTTGCAAATTCATCTTGTTCGATATCCTCTGCGGTTAACTCAACCTTCGAGATACAGTTAGTTTTTGGTTTTGATGGGTGGGAAATTTGAGATTGGCCTGTAATAACTTCGCCAGTAGTTAACAATGCAGAAATATGATGTGTATGACTTGTATTGATACATGGGATGATATGAAGATGTGGATCACATCTACCAATTCTCATCATTAATTCAATTGAAGCATCCAAACTCCCCAAGAATAAACGAGCGGCAGTCAAAAACATATTTCCAACAGAGGCTTTCTCATATTGAAAACTATGAGAGTTCCTAGTTTTCTTTAATAGTTCCGCTTGCATGGTGATCAGGAAGGCCCTCGCCATCTCCTTGACTTCACTTGGGACATCTGTCCAAATCTCATGTGTACCGTCTACGATCTCGTCCCATTCGTGTTTAGCATTTGGAGATTTGCTACATAATCTGTGAGAGAAAAGGTTAGCCAAATTTTCGTCATCCATCAATCTGACAATACGTGATCTGATATCACCAATTGCTGGGCCACCCAGGACTCTCAAGATTTCACTTGTGGAACCACCATTATCTGAGATAGGTAGCACGTAAGTTAGATCATAACCCTTCTTTGTTGAGATGTTTGAGAAAGCAGCAGTGATTGAGTTTGTAGCAGTACCCCCTGAGAAAACTACAGTGTTCATAATGTTGGTCTACTTCTGGTTTAGTTTGCAGTCAGAGTATTTCTAGTTGGAAAGAGGGACTGTAAGAATGTCAGTATGCTCCTTTAAATAAGTTTACAGGAATAGTGGCCACGTCAGCTCACAGTTTCGTTGCCTATTTATATAATTGTGGGGCTGAATGTGACAAATCCACAGATTACAGCACAGTTTCGAGAAGCTATGCCGTGCCTTTTTCTCGAGATTGCGGGGTATTTTTTTTGTCTTTCTTTTTGTGCCGAGCCCTAATTGGGTTTACGTACATTTGTTAGGGTTTCACGTGACGGTGAAATTTTTATTGCTTTTTTTTTTCTTCAAGAAGACGGTAATATACTTTTTACATGTATCGTATATAGCATTGTAGATGATTTCTTCTATTCTCTTTGCATTGTAGTATCTCGATCCCAGCACTAAACAGTAACTACACTTCCTCAACATGGTTAAAGCTGCTATCTTTACTGACTTCGACGGTACTATTACCTTTCAAGACACCAACGATTACTTAACCGATGTTTATGGGTTTGGGCCAGAAGAAAGAGCCGTTGTCTTTAAGGGTATCTTGCACGGCAACGAACCCTTCAGAGTCGGTTTTACTCAGATGATTGACTCCGTCACCAAGACTCTACCTGAATCTGTAGATATCTTAAAGAAGGTCATTACTTTGGATCCAGCCTTCAAGAAAACCTTCGAATGGGCTCAAGAGAACAACGTTCCAATTGTTGTCGTCTCTTCCGGTATGGAACCAATCATTAGAGTTTTATTGAGCGATTTATTGGGTGCTGCGAACATTGACAAGATTGATATCGTAGCTAACTTCTGTGAATCAGACGCTGATGGTAAAATGCACGTCAAGTACAGAGACGACAGTGGTCACGGTCATGACAAATCCAAAACTATTGACCATTACAAGAAGGCCTATGAATCCAAACTTGCTGCCGGTGAAGAGAGACCAATTTACTTCTACTGTGGTGACGGTATCTCTGATTTAAGTGCCGCAAAGGAATGTGATCTTTTATTTGCAAAGAGAGGTAAGGATTTGGTTACCTTTTGTAAAAGAGAAAACGTCCCATACCACGAATTCGACTCTTTCGAGGATATTCTAACTAACATGCAAAATGTCCTAAGTGGTAAGGAAACTGTTGCTCAATTGATGGAAAACTAAGTGTTTCGTTCTTTAAGTGTGACATGAATTACGTTACATACATACTAAACTTTTTTACGCGTATATATTGTGATATAATCATGAGATTATAGATTATGATAAATTTAAACGACCATGACTATTACCTTTGAATCATATATTAGTTTTTGTTTCTATCTTGTTTCCGAAACGTTTTCGGTTCCAAATTGACAAGATATTTGGGGAACTGGCGATAAGCCGGTTAGTAACTCCGGAACTAATTCTTGCGAAAACGATATTGGGGAAACAAACGGAAACTGTATATATAAGGGAAAGAAAGGGTCCATCGGCTAGATAAAGATATGAATATATGGTATTCTAACTTCAGTCTGTGGAGAAGGTGGCTTACGAGAGAAATAACAATAGTGTAATATGACAAAAATTAAAGTGAAGAATCCAATTGTGGAGATGGATGGGGACGAACAAACTAGGGTCATTTGGCAACTGATTAAAGAAAAATTGATATATCCTTTCTTAGATATCGATTTAAAGTACTACGACTTGTCAATTCAGAATCGTGATATAACTAACGATCAAGTCACAAGGGACTCAGCATATGCAACATTAAAGTATGGTGTTGCAGTGAAATGTGCAACCATTACACCAGACGAGGCAAGGGTAAAGGAATTCCATTTGAAGCAAATGTGGAAGTCTCCCAATGGTACTATTAGAAACATTCTTGGCGGGACAGTGTTTCGTGAACCAATTATCATTCCAACAATCCCAAGATTAGTACCGCAATGGGAAAAATCAATAATCATTGGCAGGCACGCGTTTGGTGATCAATATAAGGCTACTGATTTGGTTATTCCAGGAGAAGGTGAATTACGTCTCACTTATCATCCTAAGAATCCCAAGAATAAGCCAATTGACGTTCAAGTATTTGAATACCCAAATAATGGTGGTGTTGCCTTGGCCATGTATAATACGGTAGACTCCATAGAGAGTTTCGCAAAGGCATCATTTGAATTGGCCATAAAACGTAAATTGCCCCTTTATTTTACTACCAAGAATACTATATTGAAGAAGTATGACGGTACCTTCAAGGATATATTTGAAAAGCTCTATGAGAAAGACTATAAGGATAAATTCGAAAGATTGAAAATCTGGTATGAACATCGTCTAATTGATGATATGGTGGCACAAATGTTGAAGTCAAAAGGCGGATTTATCATTGCAATGAAGAATTACGACGGTGATGTGATTTCAGATATTGTTGCACAGGGATTTGGTTCCTTAGGTCTGATGACCTCAATTTTAATAACTCCAGATGGCAAAGTATTTGAAAGTGAAGCAGCACATGGTACTGTAACAAGACACTTCAGACAACATCAAAAGGGTCTTGAAACGTCAACAAACTCAATTGCATCTATTTTTGCATGGTCAAGTGGTATTTCACAGAGAGGTAAAGTAGACAATACGCCTGATGTTGTTGCATTTGCAAAAGCGCTGGAGGACGCCACAATCGATACCGTACAGACAGATGGTATAATGACTAAGGATTTGGCCCTGATGTTGGGTAAAACAGACAGATCCAGTTATGTGACTACTGAGGAATTTATTGACGCAATCCACAGAAGGCTAACAAGTCACATAAAGAAAAACGGAAAATTGTTAGCAAAACTCTAAAGCATGAACAATCTGTATGATATAAATTTAATTACTCATTCCTACATAGTAATACAAAATTAATGAATTTTTAATAGTTAATATTTTATCTTTTTTTTTTAATGTACAGAGACTATTATTATATAATCGGTGATATAACTATTGAATTATATATATTTCGTTTCTCATTCTGGAATTGCCTTAAAAGTTTTGAGCAATAGCATTTCTTTGGGCATCGTTCAAAGAGATTGGGTAATCGACCTTGTAACGAATTATTAAGTCACCTCTTTGACCCGGAGTCTTGGGTATTGGCATACCTTGACCTGGGTAAATGGAAGTCTCAGATGGTTGAATTGGTTGTGTTCTATGTAATGGAAGTTGCTTACCATCAATGGTGTTGGCAACCTTGGAAAACCCTAATAGAGATTCTTTGAAGGTTAATGGCAAAGTGTAAATTAAATTGTCACCTTCTCTCTTGAATAAAGCATTATCCTTTTCTTGAAGGACAAATTGCAAAGTCTTTCTACCACCAGTTTGTGGATTGTAATCACCTTGGTTCTTGTATGTGATCTTGGTACCAGCCTTCCAACCAGGCTTCAATTGGATATCAATTTGAGTCTTTTCAGAAGCACCACCTGGTCCCTTTCTACCGATCTTAAAGGACTTCTTCTTACCTTCAAATAAATCTTCTAGGGAGACTGGTAAGTTAACTTGAACAACTTCCTCTGGAGCAGATTGTTGTGGTGCAGATCTAAATCCACCTGGCATACCGCCCATGCCACCCATGCCACCCATGCCACCAGGCATACCTCCCATACCACCTGGCATACCTCCCATACCGCCTGGCATACCTCCCATACTACTAAAACCACCTCTACCACCACCTGGGAAACCACCAGATGAGAAAGTAGAGTAACCACCGTCGTCAGAACCACCAAAGAATTGTGAAAAGATGTTGAAAGCATCCTCATTAGAGAATGAATGAGCACCACCACCTGGGAACCCACCGGCCCCACCTGGGAACCCACCAGCACCATCAGCACTGAATTGTGGCGCATTACCTCTAGCAGCCTCTAGACCATATTGATCGTAGACTTCTCTTTTTTGTGGATCACTTAAAATTTCAAATGCTTCAGAGATTTCCTTAAACTTTTCAGTGTCACCAGTTGGCTTATCTGGATGGTACTTTAAAGCGGATTTTCTGTAACCCTTCTTAATCTCTTGCTCACTTGCGGATGGAGAAACACCGAGTAAATCGTATAGTTTTGTTTCCTTGGCCATTGTATATTATATGTATGTTCTTTTTAAATGTGTGTATGTGTTGTCTTAATGTAAAAGACTGTCTTTTAGCTGTCTTAATTTGATTAAAAGCAAATGCAATTATAACCAATAGCTGAATATTTAAGATTCTTAACAGAGACAAGAGAAAAGATCGAGAAAGGTAGTAAATTTGCAGAAGGATGAAAATTAAAGGTTATATATCAATGTAAATAGGGGGAGTTCAGATCGCAGCAAATGTCGCTTAACCCAACGCAATTTTTCACTTACAGTTTAGCCTTTTCTAGAAAGTTCTGGATTATTTTTCGGAGAATTCCATCCGATACTTACCGGGCCTATCTCGGACACTCTAGAAAAACCTATTGTCCGGGTTACTTCCTGGAATTTGTTAGAATTATTTCAATATGGTTTATTTCACTTAGTAATAGAGTTTGGTTGAGGCTCAAAGGTCATTCTAGCGAGATTGGAAGCACAGAGGAGAGGCAAGAGCTGTTTCCAGTTATTAATTTTAATACTTCATGTCTGTTATTCTAGTTTCAGCCGGTTACGATCATACAATCAGATTTTGGGAAGCTCTTACTGGGGTATGCTCAAGAACAATTCAGCATTCGGATTCACAAGTCAACAGGTTGCAAATAACAAACGATAAGAAACTATTAGCCGCTGCAGGGCATCAGAATATTCGCTTATACGATATCAGAACCACGAATCCAAACCCAGTAGCCTCATTCGAGGGACATAAGGGTAATGTGACATCAGTGTCGTTCCAACAAGATAATAAATGGATGGTCTCCTCAAGTGAAGATGGTACCATTAAAGTGTGGGACGTGAGGTCTCCATCCATCCCAAGAAATTATAAACATAATGCGCCAGTGAATGAAGTCGTAATACATCCAAACCAAGGTGAACTTATATCGTGTGATAGAGATGGTAATATACGTATATGGGATCTAGGTGAAAATCAGTGTACACATCAATTGACACCAGAAGATAATACACCATTGCAGTCCTTATCTGTGGCGAGTGATGGTTCAACTCTGGTAGCAGCAAATAGTAAAGGTAATTGCTTCGTATGGAATATGCCTAATCATACAGATGCCTCGAATTTAAAGCCTGTGACAAAATTTAAAGCACATTCCAACTATATTACGAGAATTTTACTATCATCAGATGTAAAGCATTTGGCAACTTGTTCTGCTGATAAGACAGCAAGAGTTTGGTCAGTCGAGGATAATTTTAAACTAGAATCAACTTTGCATGAACATCAAAGATGGGTATGGGATTGTGCTTTCAGTGCTGATAGTGCGTATCTAGTTACAGCTTCCTCTGATCACTATGTAAGACTTTGGGATTTATCTACACGGGAAATAGTGAGACAATATGGCGGACATCATAAGGGAACAGTATGTGTTGCCTTAAATGATGTGTAAAGGAAAATATTTAATCATAGTGGCATTAAAGGATTTATGATATATAACATATATTTAGAAGAAATTAACGATATGTGGATACCTTAGTATACTTAGTTGGAATTTACTTTGTGTGGAACATGTAACAGACGGGGGAGATTTATAGAGATGCGGTTCATAAAAAGAAAAGAACAAAAATGGCTGATAAGAATGTTTGAAACTTATATTTTGAATATATAATAATAAATAATGGAGATAATACACGGTTATATACAACATTACTGACTATCATACTAAACATGTCAACTTTTCGATGTCGAAACAGTATGTTAGTAGTTGGATTACAAGATTATTGAAGGATAACCACGATGAAATATTGTGAGAGGATTTCAAATTCAATTCCCCAATAACGAAGGAAAAGAATCTGATGTTATAATTAATAACATGTTGAGCACTAGCAGTACCCTCGTAAGTTATAAATTCACACAACTTTTTCACCAACTTACCCAGAGATGTAGTAAGTTCTGCGGTATCCAAGAATGTAGTCAGTTGCTCCACTATTGAAGTCTTTAACAGTTTTCTGACTTCTGCATTTAACTCATTGTTCATGGTGTCATTAAGATCATTAACATTAACAGTTTGTTTCCAATCCTCAAGCATCTTATCCTTAACATCTGAGGCCTTGCTGGAAAAATCCTTGACAAAGTGAACAAGAGAGATTAATCTCTTAAGCAAATTGGAGAATTTTTCAGCAATAGTGGACTTGTTCTTAACCATTGGAACCGATAAGTCAAAAGTAGTCTCAGCTACAATATCCTTGTATTTTTTGGAAAATTGTTCTAATTGCTTCAAAGTCTCAGAGCTATTATTTTCCTCTTCATTGACCAATTTGTTAGACAAAGCCTTTATGATTGCTACATGTGTTTTAACGTCACATTCATAAACCCAATCATCCAATTCTGGTGAAATCAATAGATTAAACATTTGTGGAGAAATGGAACCACTATTGGAAAGGAATAAAGAGTTAGACAGAGAATCAAATCTCATGAATAAGATGTTTTCGTACGTTGTAGTACAATAGACATGATACAATGATTCCAATGAAGATACAATATCCGAGTCGATACTTGAAGATATTTTGTCAGTTGGAAGAGGTGGCAAATCTAATGCTTTATCAGCATCCTTACCAGTACTAAAAATATCATCAAATAAATTGTTTGAAAATAAAACTGAAGAACTCTTACAAACACATTTATCCTCAGAAGTATTTTTACCATCATTATCTGATTTTTTATTGCCTTTTGCAAGCTGAAAATATTCCTCAGTCGAGAAACCGTTAGAATCTCCATTGGAGAATGTTTTCTCCTCGCCATCTAAAGTAACACCCCTTGTATCATCTTCCTCCTCCAGGCTAGTCTTGGGATTTGTGCTGTCAATCAACAGTTTAAGATTGCAATAGTGGTACTTCGATTGGCCTCTCATGCCTAATCTTCTAGTGGTTATGTCAGGAAAGATAGCCCTAATTAGCTTACCCAATGTAGCTTGAGATAATGGTTTCAAAGTACTCTTTGCACAACTGGAAGCATATTGTGAAAATATCCTACTACGTGGTACATAACTTTTTTGTTCAGATTTACAATGTTTCATTAACCATAGCAAAGCATAGACTTGTCTTTCTCTTTCTCTGGTCTGCTCCGCCCTTTGTATTGCTGCCTTACTTTCAACCTTCGGATCTAGATTAAGCACCTCCAATTCTGCTTCGCGAACCTTTGAAACATATTCAGACAAAGGTTTATCGGCGAATTTTTCAGCAATAGACTTAGCTATCTCTTCTTGTGTTGTTTTTCTTATAAATAAAACATCTGGATTATATTCATTGAAGGAGTTTTGTTGTTGCATTAAAGTTTGGTTTCCATTGATTGCGTTACCTTGTACCATATTTGAGTCAAAACTACCCATTGAGGTGGCACTATTATTAGCAAAATATGTCTGAGAATTTATTTGATTACCATTTAATATGGGTAAACTAGAAGAATGATATCCGTTTCTTTGAACGAATTGTTGATTATTCGTTTGGTGATGTTGTCTTATTTGTTCACCATTAGTTTGTTCTATCTTGAACATTTTATTTGGCGGACTGCCATCATTGGCAATTGTTTGTAGTCTATGTTTTGAATGAAGAATATTTGAATTTTGTGAGTCTTGTGTTTGAATACCGTTAACTTGGTATTGATGCGTGTTACCTAACTGATGCATAGATGCATTGCCAGTACTTGGTGAAAAAAAATGGTATGATGATGAGCCAGAAGATAATGTACTGTTATTTGTTTGTAATGGAATATTACCTGGTTGAGGTAGTGATATAGTATTTGTTACATTATCTTGAATCTTTGGTTGTGATATGTAGTTATTAAGATTCGGTCTAGACGGAGGAAATGTATTAGATTGATTTGTACTGTATTGATTATTGTTTGCATTAGTATTAAAGTTTTGATGATATTCATTGAATGACATCGAACTATTATTGTTACTAGTACTATTGCTATTACTACTATTTGTTGTAGCTTGACCATAAGAGTAATTTGGACTCTGTTGTTGTTGAATGTAATGTAGATAATTCACATTTGAATTGTTTTCTTCTTTTATAAAATGTTGTTGATTCTGTTGCGGCGATACTGATACTTTGTTGTTTGTTGCGAATTGTTCCATATTCTTCGAAGTAGGACTCACTATACTGGACATGAATTTAGAACTACTTGTTGCTACACTTGGTGAATAAAATGAATTTATAGGGTGGATATAAAGTATTTATATCTGTATCTATAGTTTACAAAAAATTGATTGATTCCCATTTGAAATGAAACATAATAGGCAAGGATTATTAATATGGTATTAGTGAAAAAGATTAGTATATTTATAATACGTTGAGGGGAAAATAAAAATGATAAATTCATTAGAGTAAAGTTTGTAGGTATAGCCAAACAAAAAAGGACAGAAAATCACGGAGTTATGTTTAAAGAAAATTATAGTTTCTCGCAGAAACTATTTGCGAAGGTTTCGATGGAAATTCTTGAGAAGGTCAGTTTTGTGAAGGTTGAGATAGGGCTGGACTACGATTACTAAGAAAATAGTAATACACGGAAGATAAAATACACACACACATACATAAGGGACATATATTTGAATACTGTTTAGCTTAGCCATACGTTTTTTTTTGTTCCCCTAGGGGCTTTTGATACCAAAACGGGATTTTCATAGTAAATTTTACAGTTTTTTTTTACAGTCTTATTGTCTTTAAAGTTTCCTTTTACCATCATTTTTTGCTCAAAAGACACCGAAGTAAAGAATATTCCGTGAGAAAAAGAAGTCGTTCTGCATAGTTTCTGTAGAATACTCTGTACCCCGCAACAATAGGTACTTATCCTATCCAGTGGATATTGAACTGAAACGCGTCTTTTATTTCCTATTTGGTCATTATGAAAATTAGAGTTGGGTCTACCTTTGCACGATATTTTCTGTGTCTTTCGCTTGTTGTGCAGGAATTCTAGAAGACGTTGAAACGAAAAAACCGTACTGATTTAGCTTCCTTTTAGTCCGACTGCGCCAATAATTTCGGCCGTAATTTATCGGCCTTTCTTAGAAGATTTACCACTACTAACGGCTGTATAAGTTTATGTAATAAAGGGTACTCTAGCGACTAATGATAGTGTTTGGAGCCACGATTTGCAAGCTTCATATCAGAGCAACGGTTCTTTTTACCCGCTCTCCCTAGATTCACAGGAACTTAACCAACGGCAACACAGCTTACTATCACAAATGTATACCAAGAGTTATGATTTATTAATACCGTATTCAAACTTTAACGCCGTTGCTTATCACTTACAAATATCTTGGGCATTCTGTCAAACACCTGCATTATAAATCTTCAGACGATTCATTCATTGTGCGGCTTGAGAACAGAAACATATGACTAATATTTTGTCATCGCAGACGGACCTGCTCGTCATCGACAATCAAACAACTGTTTTGACATGAGTAAGAAAGAGGAGAACATGACAGTGGATCCATTATCTAAGTGCATGACATAGAACTTCCACATGTTACCTATCCTAAAGGAGGCAAAGAGGAAGGCGTCATCGTTTCCTCTTACATCTATCAGAAACTGTGGATAAATCGTAATTAAATTCTAGGCTAAGTAAAGTTTGACTTGGCTTTCATATAATATATGTACCGTAATTCACCTCTTGTGAATGAAATGATAAAGAGATGAAACGGGATTCTCTATGCCATGACTTCGGTCGGTTTTATAAAATGACAGGGATAACAGAATTCCCCTGATGGACATCGAAAGAGGGACCAATGACCTTTTTGCTACATAATTACGTATATCTACCCTTCTCCCTTCTATAGTACCATTAACCATTCATAAATGACTCTCAACGGTAAAACTCACAAATGGAGAAGTTAGCCAGCATATCTGCATCTCCCTGGTATCTTGAAGATCCTTACCATTCCAACAAAGGGAAGAAATATATATCACAACTATACACATTGTCTATACCGTTGCCCACGTTTATGATCCGCACTTCAATAATGTGCTAATGACATCAGCACCTGCTATACAAAGAAGGAACAGTAAGAACCAAAAGAGGGGGACGTTCGTAGTGAAAAGAATATCACCGATGGAAATAACATTCTCCTTTAACAAGACACATCCAAAAAACTCCCCCCCTTTAATCTCATATATTATACATCCTTATCATTATTATTCAATTGGATGAATTCCTAAAATTACGTTCGCTTAATAAATGACTACTGAGCACCTAATTCAACGATTTTAGTTTTTTGTTGACAGTGGGTCGATTTGCTTCGGTGAGCGATTGACTTTGTGTCCGAGAAAAGTAACAATGCATTATTGAATAAAAAAATATGAGTCCAATTTCGTTTCGTATGCAATGAACAACCGTATTCAATAATTAAATCAACTTCAGGTACATTGATTAAGTTTCAAAATTCTTTGAGTCTTCAGGAAGAGAGTAATTTATCAAAGTTAACCAAAAAAAAGAAAAAGAAATCTATTAGGTGAGTGTACAACAAAAACATTTATCGACCTTCAATTAGAAAGTGGGTGTTGGTCATGATTTCTGGGTCGTTTTTAGTCTCTTTAATCAGTGGAGCAGCTGCAGGTACCTCTACAGACGTAGTCTTTTTTCCAATTGATACATTGAAGACGAGGTTACAAGCTAAAGGGGGGTTCTTCGCTAATGGTGGGTACCATAACATATACAGAGGACTAGGGAGTGCGGTGGTTGCCTCTGCACCAAGTGCCTCTCTATTCTTTGTCACCTACGATTCAATGAAGGACGCATCAAAACCATTTATTAGGAAGTTATTTGGGGTATCTTCATCTGATCAGTTGGTCGATACTACTGTTCATATGTTCTCTGCTACAGCTGGTGAAATTGCTGCCTGTATGGTAAGAGTACCCGCTGAGGTCATTAAACAAAGAACACAGACAAGTTCAACTCATTCATCTTATCAAACGTTAAAGTTGATTTTAAAGAATGAAAATGGTGAAGGTGTTTTTAGGAACCTTTATAGAGGCTGGTCAACAACAATTATGAGAGAGATTCCTTTCACCTGTATTCAATTTCCATTATATGAATTCTTGAAACAGGAATGGAGATTGCATGAAAAAACAGAGAATTTGTCCCCATGGAAAGGTGCCATTTGTGGTTCAATTGCAGGTGGGATAGCCGCAGCAATCACGACACCTTTGGATTTCATCAAGACAAGAATGATGCTAAGTTCAAAATCAATTCCTCATTCACAATTAATTAGCACAATTTGGAAAGAAGAGGGGTTAAAGGTATTTTTCAGTGGTATTGGTCCAAGGACAATGTGGATTAGTGCAGGTGGTGCAATTTTCTTAGGTTGTTATGAGACTGTGCATTTCTTTTTGTCATCATTGAACGCAAAGACAGAACCAAAGTTGGAGTCTTAATGTAAATAGACGTCATATTTAAATTTTTGTAAATATTCACAATTTAAATGCAATGATATTTTAAATTTTTATTGTCGTAATATGGATTAATTTTTTATTGTTTATTTTCAGAGATAATAATTCAGATAATACATAATTATAAAAAAAAAATCGTTTACCAGGAGAAACATTATCTGTACCTTTAATTTTCTAAGAAAGCTTCTTGTGGTTAAGCATGGTTAGTTTTATAGCTAGACGTGATAGATGCCATTTCAAATAGTGAATAATATACAAGAAAATATACAGAATGTTTGACATTCAGATAACTGATTTTATCAATCTTTGCCAGTTATATACCTTTCAGTTTGGACAGTAAAATATACTTCACAGATGAACCAGTAGCATTCAGATGATTTTGTACAAGCCCATTTAATTAATAGTGAAATTTTTTACCATCTGTCATTTCTATTGTTTCAGTGGTAAATTCTCCATGCTCTAATATTCTTGCACTAACCATCTTAAAAACATTAGAGTCCAATAGTTTTTGATAAATCTAAAGATTTATGATATTCAATTGTGATAAGTCGCGATATCTTCCTCCTCCTTTGGCGGTATTATCACAAGGAGGAATTTCTCGAAGATCTGTATGTTACCCGCCCTCACAGAAATGAAATTTCTTAGAATTTTACATATTTTTTTCACCCTTCGTACCGCAGCAACGAACAAGTTAAAGCTTGGATAGGTGAATTTTATTGTTAAAACTTCTGTAGAATCAACAGTGCAATAAGGCCACCAAGTAGATTCCAACCAGTCAATTATAATGTCTGATCAAAATAACGGTCCTGAATATGTAAGTATTTTTTGTTTTTGTTTTGAGCTACGTCGAAGAGAGAGCAATTTTAGGATAGGAAATTTAAATGTGCCATGATTTTTAACATGTTGCGAACAAATTGCATACAATTATAATGCTGTTAATGGATATATATGTTTTTAAATTCCCTCTCATTAGACATCATATTTTCGAAATTCACTTACTAATATAGACATGATTCACGGTGATATACAAATATCGCGATACCAATTGTACCTAGAATACGCAGCGTAGTAGATCAAGATCTCCCGTTCGTCGTCATATCGAAGATAATGATGGAAATGATGGTAAGATTCGAACTAATGGGAATCGAAGATACGATAACAGAAGGGATAATTACTCGACACGTCGTAGAAATGATCAAGGGAGTAGATATGAAGGAAGCGAAAGACATCATGGACATCAGGATGACTATCGTAAAGACTACAATTCTGGACGTGGTCGCAATAATGGCTACTCTAGGGATAGAATAGATAGAAGGAGAGGACAGCCAGGGAGATACAACCTAAATAGAGGTGATTATGGTCCAGTCCTAGCCAGAGAGTTAGACAGTACCTATGAAGAAAAGGTTAACAGAAATTATTCCAATAGTATCTTTGTAGGAAATTTAACATACAACTGTACCCCAGAAGATTTGAGAGATTTTTTCTCTCAGGTTGGTGAAGTTGTTCGTGCCGACATTATTACCTCAAGGGGTCACCACAGGGGGATGGGTACTGTTGAATTTACAAATTCCCAAGATGTAGATGAAGCTATTCGCCAATTTGATGGTTCTTTTTTCATGGATCGTAAGGTCTTTGTGAGACAGGATAACCCACCTCCAGAAAATGCACATGCGAATGATAGCTATTTTAACAAAAAGGAATCTAGTAGGAACTCTTCTACTAGACAGCAAGGGTTCGAAGTATTTATTTCCAATTTGCCATTTTCTATCAATTGGCAAGCATTGAAGGATATGTTCAAAGAATGTGGGGATGTTTTGCGTGCTGATGTAGAGATGGATCCAAATGGATACTCTAAAGGTACTGGTACAGTGATATTTAGAGATATTGATGGTATGAGGAGATCAATTGAAATGTATAATGGATACGAAATAGAGGGCAGAACTCTTGATGTTATAGAGGGGGGTAACAGAAATGCCAAGCGAGAGGGTACCCAGGAAACTGCGCCTGTCTCGAACGAAAGTCCAATTTCAACTGAATCCTCAAAGTTTACTGAAGGTTACGTAGGCGGTGGTGAGCGTAACAACTTCATCTTTTGTAACAATTTACCATTTTCGACTGACAGAAGTGATTTATACGATCTATTTGAGACTATTGGTAAGGTTAACAATGCGGAATTGAAATATGATTCAAAAGGTAGCCCAACAGGCATAGCTGTCATCGAATATGCAGATGTTGAAGATGCAGACGTCTGTATAGATAGATTGAACAACTATAACTATGGTGGCTGTGATCTAAACATTTCATATGCCAAGCATGAAGATAAATAAATTGTTAAACGTGATTAATATCTTCGAACAATATATGTACGATGTAATAATGTGTTGGTACGATGCGTATCATATTTACTCTTTTACGACCGATGGGAATGTTTAAAATGCAATTGTAAATAGAACCAACCCTTTTTCCGTGATGATTTATACGATTAAGTAGGCTGATTAATCCCCTCAACTGCCCCAACATTACCTTATATTACATAGAATCGATAACAATACACCCTTGAGAGCGCAGTGAATTCCAGTTTTCTCACACTTGCTGACTCCTCATTATAGTAAAACTTCGCTATGGTCGGGATTAAATCGTCTCCAGTTTTCCTCGGATCAATTAGTCAACTTACGGCATTTCCTTTTTAGCGTGGCTCCACGAACTGTTTTTCGTTTGGATAGGAGCGAAATTAAAAAAATTCCGCATCGATAACATATTTAAGGAAATATGTTTCTACGGCTGCAACTGATCATCCTTTTTACAATAATGTAACTAAAAAAACTGCAAATTACCAATTTTATCAAAGAACCTAACAAAATATCAATAAATATACCAAAAATGCTAGCAAGTCTTTTTCATTTCAAAGTAGCCTTTTGGTTCATTGTGCTGTGCATAATAATATATTATATTCATCGCAACAGAGAAGGATTAAGTAAGTTACCATCTGGAAATAATTATTAATTTCCCTTAAAATTGAATACTAACACTTTTGTAACGCAGAATTCAAGTATCGTGAAGCAGATACAAAGATAAGAAATCGCCTCGGCGGTAATACCAACCTAAATGATTCGTTTAACGATGATCTAGAGCGTGGTCTAAACTCTCAAAATTTTGATATACTATCCAATAATACAGATGATGCCAGAGCAGGGCTTGATGATGATTCTAAAAAAGAAATTAGGGAAATTATGGTATCAGAGAACGTCAGCTTTGACAAAGCAAGATTAATCTTTACTGGAAGGAAATTTGTTGAGAATGATATCGCTGAAGATGGGACACCATTGGACCCAAAGACCGTTACATTTTCTGCTAATTAGCCACAGGAAACTATAGACTTCTGATGCACATAGGAATTTATAAGCCATGTTCCCCACCTTCATTGCACATCTACCTTCATCATTTTAACGACTAAACTTATTATTAACTTTATTTATCTCTCCAGTAAACTGGAGTCCACAGCATTTAGTACCTGTTTTGTATGGCAAACCGCATATGTATTTTTAGGTCGTTTAAATTTCTCAACTAAATTCATCGTACTTAGATCTATTTGATTATGCTGGTTATACATACATACACATACACATACTTATCTATTATGAATCGACAACGGTCGTTTGAAAGATATTTCAAAGCTAAATATCCTTCGTATAAGAAGATTCATTTGTATAGCATTTCTTATTTTTAAAAACTATCATTCGCAGAGTCTTTTTGAATGACCCGAAGATCGTTTAACTACGTACAAATGAATATGTTTATCTATTCAAATATATGTGCATATTTACATATTTTATATACAGGAAACACACATATTAAGTTACAGTTTACTACGGTAATTTTGCTTTCCTCTTTCAATGGTATCGACCCTACCTGTTTCGTAGTTGAAGCGCTTGAAAGTAATTTTTTTCCCTTTACCACTTTCCTTCTCTCCTTCCTTTCCAAACTCACTTTGAACAGGCTTTAGGTACATTCTACGTAAATAAACTTCATCCGAACGAGTCAAATATTTACTAGCATCCTTAAATTGAGTCTCAATAGCTTTAACTTCTTTCTTGCTGGTCATGGATGCCTTTTTCAAGTTATCAATCAATTCCTTCTTTGCATTCTGTTTAGCATCTTCAGACATAAACTTTGTAATTTCAAACTTATTATCAAAGGATACCGAATAATTTAAAGTTTTCACCATACTTTCAATGTTTGCCATGGTGGTCTTATAGACTTCTTCACTCAATGATTCTCTCTGAGCCTTCAAATTGAATTCCATCTCTAAATATCTCTTCGAGTAAAACTGGGCATCATTTAGTAAGAAACCATTTCTTAAACAGTTTTTAAGACGAAGAAGATAGGATAGAGCAAGCTCTTGATCTGGAAGCTCTAGTTTTAGTTCTTTAGTGAGGAACTTGTTGTATAATTTCTTCAAATCATCTCTTCTTGAATTACGTTTCTCCATATTAGCAATAATATCATCTTTTGCTAAATATTGTTTTCTAGAAAGAGAGCTTTCTTCCTTTTGTGCTGCTTTATTATTGTCTAGTACAATGTGACCAAACCTTCTTGGTGTTGGATCGAAATGCGGCGTAGGTAATTTCACATCCCTATTAAGGGCAACACCAATAAACTTTCTCTTTGGATGAAAAGGGTCTAAATAGTACCTAACCACACCAGGTTCTAAAGCAAAAATGGTATGGTCTTTACCAATCCCTGTATACTCACCAGGGAAAAATTTGGTACCACGCTGCCTAAAAATTATGTCTCCTACTTTAACTTCTTGTCCTTCGTATTTCTTTGGCCCTAATCTACGACCTGCTGAATCTTTCATTGATGTACGAGAACCAGCAGCTCTCTTTGTGGCTGTACGTATTTGTGTAAAGACCAGATTTGGCTCCTTCCTCGAAAAAAGTAAACCTCTATTGAACATTATAGTTTTCTACCTCTGAGTATCAATTCTTAACTTTTTAGAAAATTTGTAGACGTTACCTTTAAGCCTGCTGACCCTTCAGTCTTCACTAATTGAAAGTCTCTTGTAAGTACAACGTTTCTTTACATCTAATGAATTCAAATTGTGTACTTATTTTCCCCCGAATCAGAGAAAGAAAATTCACTCTAAATGTCCGGCCGGGTACACAAACCAAACGAGAAAAATCTTAACCAAAGTATTTTCTGGTAAGAAAAGTCGTGGCAAATATATTTTAACCATTAGCATTAGAGAGGTATATCTGCTACCATAATTAATTAGAAGATATTTTATATTCTTCGATAGAATTCTCAACAGTAAGGTTTTTCCCCTTTTAAAATTATTAATGAAAAATATCGTTGAAAATGATTATATGTTTCACATGATTAAGTAGAAAATCTTATAGAAAAGCAATATTTTTCATTTTTTATAAATATTTAGTATACTGTGTACGCGTGCCGAAATATAAAATATAATAGTTAATGACTTTATCTTTTACTGATATACTGAAATTTTTAAAGGGTTAATGCATAATGGTTTTTTGATATGAAGACTTATATCGAAGGTGGAAGGTTTTCAAGCAAAAGATTATTCTTTTTTTGATTACGCTTCTATTTAGTATTTCAATATATATCTAGTAAATAAGAGTCAATAATGTTGGGATTTGAATGCATAATTACTACCAGAAAAAGTATAGCACGGTGTAAAATTGTATAATAAATCCATTCAGTATTCTCGTGGTATATCAAATATTGTTGTTAAATGGTTTTACCTGAGAAACGTTATCTTTTGACATACAGGGAAAAGTTTTCAGCCTTCTTTTTATATCAAAGCAAGCAATTGTCTTTCTTGGTCTGAATGGCTGGACCGCCAAAGAAAAAAAATAAATTGCAAAATTTCGAAAAACACGACACGACATTACCTTCGCAAAATAAAATTGAAGGTCTCTCTTTAAAGAACAGTATCTTAATCTCTTTCCATTGGCGAACAGTTCCAACACATCAGAGAATAAGAGATATAGAATAATTCAAATTCAAGATTACCATGAGCTACAATGAATCTGAAGACATAGGTTTCAACCCAAATGCGAATCCTGTAACAGCTTATTTGATTAAGTTGAAAACTTTACACCAGCACTATTTAGATAAGATCACTCCACATACTAAAGAAAGATGGATCGCACTTGGTATAATGAACTTTATCTTTTTCTTACGTGTTATTACAGCACAAGGTTGGTATGTTGTTTGTTATGCTCAAGGGATTTACCAATTGAGTCAATTTTTGGCATTTTTAACTCCAAAATTTGATATGTCTTTACAACAAGATGAGGAAAATAAAGAATTGGAGGCTGGTGAAAGATCTGAAGAGTTTCGACCATTTATTAGAAGGCTGCCAGAATTTAAATTTTGGTATAATGCGTTTATAGCCACCTTTTTAGCTTTAGTTGCTTCTGTTATCCCATTCTTCGATATTCCAGTTTTCTGGCCAATTCTTTTGATTTATTTTGTTGTTTTATTTTGTTTAACCATGAGAAGACAAATTCAACATATGATCAAATACAAATATATTCCAATTGACATTGGTAAGAAAAGATATAGTACACCAAAATAAGTACAATATATTTCAGAATACTGAAGAATAGTGGTCCAATGAAACTCTACTAAATAAATAATTGTATATGGTATAACATAACAGAAAGACGCTGGATCATCTTAAGCAGAAATGATTATAGATTCTATTATATATATATATATATCAATGTGTGTGTTTTCATTTGTAAAGCTTTCTTAGCCCCTTTTACTATTCATTTTTGGTGCACTAATAATGTGTTGTTTGTTGAACGATATTTAGAGGATACTAAATAAGCCTGTCTAAACTGTTCATGTTTGTCCTTGCTAATGACACCGTAACAGATCGATTTTCGGGGATGTGACAAGTTTTAATTTTCAACCTTAAAACAGATGAGAAAAAAACACTGAAAAATATCCCAAATGAAATTTAAACAACTTAGCGTATTAGCACACATCAGCTAAATAAGATATTGACAAATGAAAGTCATAAAGATCACTGAAACATCAGGTGGTGGAGCTAATATCAGCATTCTACCTGAAGATAGAGAGGACTTATTTACACTTTACCAAATAATTGACAAAGACGACGAACTGGTGTTCAAAAAGAAATTTACATCGAAGAAAGGTGAAGAATCTAAGAAAACCCTAACTGATCTGGTAAAACTTAGAATTCAAGTTGTATCTGAAGAGTTCGATATCCAAGATGAATTTCTGAGGTATAAGGGTATCACTGTAGCAGATGAAACTGGGGCATCAAATATTGATATTCCAGTTGGGAAGTACATCAGTTTTACTATTAACTACACGTTTCCCTTTACAATCATCAAACAAACTTTTGATAAGTATGCCAAAAATTTGTTAGACGAGGCATGTAACCCAGAAGCAAGATCTGATACTGCAGCTGTTGTTTTACAAGAAGGCATTGCGCATGTTTGTATGCTAACTTCATCCTCCACAATTGTTAAACAGAAGATTGAATACAGTTTACCTAAAAAGAAAAGATCAACTGATGTATTAAAGTTCGACGAAAAAATAGAAAAATTCTACAAAGCCATTTATGAATCAATGAAAAAGTATTTCGATTTCTCTAAGTTGAAAATGATTATCTTATGTTCACCTGGTTTTTACGCCAAAACATTGTTAGACCACGTTTTAAAATATGCTAGCGAGGAAAATAACAAGACTATTTTAAATTATAAATCAATGTTTTTTGTCGCTCATTGCTCCACTGGTTACTTGCAAGGTATCACAGAAGTATTGAAAAACCCATCTTATGCTTCGCAATTGAAGGATACAAAATATTCTAGAGAAGCTACTATAATGGATGACTTTTTAAAGCACCTGGATGATGACGATTATAAAGCATGGTATGGTGAGCCTGAAGTTATGAAGGCTGCTCAATTGGGTGCTATTTCATACTTATTACTTACTGACGAATTAATGCGTACAAGTAACGTTATGGAAAGAAAGAAATATCTTGACCTTATGGACTCTGTTGAACGTAATGGTGGTACTGTTTTAGTGTTTAGTACTTTGCATATTACTGGGGAAGAATTGGAAAAACTAACCGGTATTGCGTGTATACTAAAATACCCTTTACCAGATCTTGAAGATGAATTTGAGGATGAGTAAGTGTGCCTTTCCAAACACCTAGCATTGCATCCTTATCCTGATTTGGAACCGTATTATTTATTAATGTATATATATATAAATACCCTTTCTTATGTACAAATGCGTACACAAGTGGTCATATTAGTAATACTTCAACCAGTTGATGTCAGAACACTTGTTCCCACAATATTATAGAATTATTTTTATAAAAGTCTTGGAATATATTATTAGAGAAGAAAATATTTAGGTTCAACACTTCTAGAAAGTCTTCATAGAAAGGCAAAAATTATAATAGATTTCATAATAGTAGAAAATAATGGAAAATTAAACACCATCACAAAAACCATTTATTACACAATTGAGCAGCAACCTTTTGAGGAAGAATCTTTTTTTTGGGCCGCTGGCTTATGGTTCACTTGACCATTGTCTGTATTTGCACTTCCACCTGCTGCAGTTGTCCTTCCATTAGAAGTCCGATTTTTCTTCGAAGACTCCGCAGTCATTGATTTTTTTGGTTCTTGGTTCTTTGAAGCACTTGCAGGTGCATACAACTTGTTGACAGTCTCGTAGAATGTTTTGCCTTGAATATACGCTAGTCTCCTCTCTAATGAAGAGGCGGCTCTTGAACCATCAGAACCAGACAAGGTACCTGCACCCCAAGCAGACCCACCATGTATCTCTTCGATATTTGCAAGCTCAGCAAACGCATTCTTGTAACCCAATGGTATGTAAATCATCCCGTGGTGTACTGCATAGTTTAGACAACATTTAACAGTGCTTTCTTGTCCACCACCATAACTTGCTGTACTGACAAAAAAGCCCACAGCTTTACCGTTTAAAGTACCATTCACCCAAATACCACCCGTTTTATCCCAGAAGGCAGACCACTGAGCAGGCACATTACCAAACCTAGTTGGAATTCCAAACAAAAAAGCGTCATAAGTCTCAAGTGCATCGTTTGGAACAATTGGTACATCTCCAGGCTTAGGTGGTGCATTCATTTGCTCCAAAACGTCCTCTGGTAGTGTCTCCTCAACTCTGAAAAGGTCTGCCTTACCTCCTGCTTCTTCAATTCCCCTGAGAATTGAACGGGCCAAGGTATCAATATGACCATAGGTGGAGTAGGTAATGATAGCAATTTTAACCATTTTAAATAGACAATTTTATTAATAACTATGTAGGGGGGTATTTTAAAGCAGAATGATCTGGGGAGGGCCACATGATTATACGTCTTTATATACAGAGCTTTTGATCACTCCATCATTTCACTCCTTAGCTGGAATAAAGGATACTGCGAGGGCGATTTTCATTTCAATATCGATACAGCGGAAACTACAAGTGACGTAAAATTGTTGACTCTGAATCTTACAATAATCAAATAGTGGTGTCTGTAGCGCGAATTACTTTTTGCCTGTTTTATATTTTAGGGGTCTTTCTAATAAAAAAAAAATAAAATACAAAGTTTTGGGCCTAGGTCAGGATGTAGAAAAACAGAAGAATATACAAAAATTGGAAGTAATGTGTTTAGCAAAATATACTCTGTATCTAATTTTCAATGAATTAAGAAAGTAAATTCCCAGAAACACTTTAATTTAGCTACTTTTTAATTTTATTCGAAAATCAAAAATAGTAACAAGATCATATCTTAAAGCATTTTTCGTAAACGAAGGTTAAGACCTAACAATTTAAAATTGAAATTCTTGCTTAAATCATCGGTGGTATTACCCAGTCGTCTCAATTTGATATATAAGGATGTCAAGTTCTATTACTCATCACATTTATCTTATATATTGAATGTTATTTTAAAAGAATAGACAAAATAAATTTTTACCATTGTGAAACTATGATAATGTCCTTGGAATCCCAAACTTTCCAAGCCTCCCAACACTCCTAGATTGCTCAAGTTCCACATGTATCCCCTGCTTTCATTAGAGGCCCCAACGAAATTTCGAACTTACTTCTGAATATTTATATAATCAATATATTTATTTGTTCATAATTTGGGTAATTCGATGATCTTGCCTAACTTATTTAGCGTATCTTCAACTAGCACTGCTTTTTTTCAGAAACCCCAGTTTGTAGTATTCTCATCGACATTGCAAGAAATCATGTGTGTGATCAAGTCAGAAATTGTTTCTAATAGACTTTCTTATATTAGGCTCTAGTGTCTTCTATAAGAAATAAATAAAAAATCTATATTCTTGGCCATTAAATAATTTAGGATATGATTAATAAGTTCTTTTTTGCATAATTAAACCTATATTTTTATTATTACTGTTCACATTATCATAGGTAAAGGCGATCCAGTTAGAATGAGAACTATCCGACTTGGAATGGAAATCAGAGTCACCAAGAATGATAAACGAAAACAAGAACTGACAAACTCTGGATGATCAACCAAGGGAAAAGTGTTTAAATTGAAAGGACAAATCTTATTTTTGAGGTTCCAAAAATAACCCTCAACTATTAAATAACTTTATACTTATATATAACTTATCGAATATTGGTTCTTAATACTATGGTTTTGATATTTGTCTATTTAAAATAGTTAGTAATTAAAGGTTAGGACAGTAATGATGTTTTTATATTATTGTTGTAATAAAATACTCTGTGTTGGTTATATATGATATATAATTTGTATAAAAGTAAGAAACAAGTTGTAACAAATTAACCTCATTATTTACCATTACTTGTTAAGTCCAATTTTTTAAGGTTACATTCATAATATTAAATCATCCTAAAATCGGTTATTGAAATTTTATTAGATATTAGCTACGATTTTTTTTTTAGTTGTTTTAATATTAGCCATAAATTAAAAATAATAAAATTATAAGACCAGATAATTTAGATTCGTACACAAATCAAAATAAAACCTTTAGAATAAAAATGGAATCCAAACAACTAAAGGATAATTATGTTGATAGTAGTCTATTTTTTATAGAAATTAATTAAAGGTAATAACTGTCAGAAATTAAATGGCCAAACCTTCAAAAGTACAAAAATTGACCATCATAATTGCTATAGGAAAA
>JAJMCG010000125.1:0-30795 GCA_030572895.1 Jamesozyma jinghongensis
GGTGCTCTTTCTAGATTTTGGTGTATCTGGTGTTGATTTCGTAGGTACCGTACTAAAATTTAAAATAACGATAATAGGGTTGAATGTTAAATACTTATAGTCGTGCATTTTCTGGACCACCATATATGAGTTCAATAAGCAAACTCTAAATAGTCCGAAATCTATCTCATATTTTCAAAAAAGAGCTTTAAACAAATTTATACTCAGAAAACATTGTCAAGCACAGAATACGGTCAAAACCCCCTACACATGACCCGTATTTACCAGTCTTGATAATATGTGCACTGGATTCTTTTTCAACGTAAACGGCATCGACTTTCAGGATGTCACGATTTTGCGTGAAAAATAACAAAAATGCATCGAGATTCAAAGGAACATTTCCTCAATAACACAGTGCCCAGTCCATAAAACCGAACTGCTGTTTCTCTCTACATGGTTGACCCTTCAAAATCAGGAGTAGGCTCTTCAAGCCAGCAACGGTCTGGGCGTCCTTTATTACATGCTACTAATACTGATTCAAATCTTCATACATTCTCCAGGAGTCATCTTCAGCAACAACAACAGAAACGTGCCCCGAGACATAATTCCTTTAATGAGCCATCAAAGAGTGTATCTAGCCCCAATTTGCACAAACTAGGAAGGTCAGAGCTTACGAGGGGTACTGGGAGTATGATAAGGGATCTAACTCTTCCGCAGTATGATAATGCCTTCTCACCAAACTATTTCCCTCCTCCATCGAGAAGCTCTGACAATTTCCATGATAAAAGTAGTCTAATTCACAAGAGGAACCCCAATGATAAAATGACTTCTCATTATGATAATGATGAATCCTTACTAGTTGATGTTTTGCCCTCCTTTGAAATGTACAACGTACTGCACAGACATATTCCTCAAGGGAATGTTGATCCTGATAGACATGATTTTCCACCAACATATCAAGAAGAATCATCTGAACATACACACAATATCTCTTCGCCGGGACAGCAACCAGTTGACCATACATTACACCAAGAATCATTTAATATTCATAACTTAGAACCTCTCTCAACACAACACTACTCCATTTCACCGGATGTCCCTTTCGAGGATGATTTAAACGACTCAGATAATATTGTAATTGATAAATTGTATTCGTTACCAAAACTGTCAACTCCGATTGATATTGAGATCAAAGTCACTAAAAACGCTTCTAAACCTGACACAAAGGCCACAGAGGAGTCCATGCTCAAAGAATATACTTCTGGTGATATTATCCATGGATACTGTATTATCAATAATAGATCTGCTAACAGGATGAAATTTGAAATGTTTTACGTAACACTCGAAGGTTATATCTCGATTATCGATCGAAAAAAGGGTAAACGTACCCTGAAGAGATTCCTGCGTATGGTTGATCTCTCAGCCTCTTGGTCATATACAAATATTGATTTGAGCAGTGGTATTGATATCAAAGTTGGTGAAGTAGATTCTACAGATGGGTGTATTATTGGTTTGAACAATAATCGAATCCTGGAACCACATACGAGATATAAGAAGATTTTTATGTTTAAATTACCGAACCAATTACTAGATGTGACATGCAAGCATGAGCAGTTTACACATTGTCTTTTACCACCATCCTTTGGGATAGACACATTCAAAAATGGTGGGAAGTATTCTGGCATTAAGGTTAATGGTGTGTTGGGTTGCGGACATTTAGGTATAAAAGGTAGCCCTATCCTTGTGAATGACTTTTCAGACGAGGATATCTCAATTAATTATACAATTGATGCAAGAATTGTTGGTAAGGATGTCAAAAAACAAAAATTAAATATTATGAAGGAAAGGGAATACAATTTGAGAGTTATGCCTTTTGATTTTGGTAGTAGTCTAAACACAGAAAAGGCAAATTCAAAGAAACAGCTAAGAGATTTAGAAAAATTGATCACTGAAAGAATTGTTGCTCTAGAGACAGTTTTTCAGAAAATGAAAAAACGTGAAGAGATCCAGGGTTCAGATATTTACGCCACTGAATTAAGTGGTTCATTTGATGCAAACACAGAGTTAAACTCACAAGAAATTCTTCAAAGAAAATTAGATCAATTGCATATTAATAATCGTCTTGATGACGTTAGAAACATCGAGGCTCTTTCTGATTTTAAGAATTTCTCACCGAAGGAAAATTCAGTAGAGACGGAACTGAGTTACAAATACAAATCAAAATATAAGAGTAAACATAAAAGTTCAAGTAAATCATCAGGCGGGTTCTTTTCTGGAATTCTCAATTCCGCTTCGTCTCTATCATTGAGCTCGTCAATCTCTAACGGGGCAGACTACATATCATCACAGGGCAAATCAATAACACCAACATCATCCAACAACCACATCACCAAAATAAAATCACCATCATCTCCAAAGGTACGTTCACAATCCAAATCTCCTTTACGCTCAACTACATCTAGTGGTTCAAGTCAATCATCGTCATCATCTGAGAATTCTGGACTTTTTGTCCTTAGTGCAGATATTCCAAAACAAAGTCTCGCATATTGGGCGCCATCAATTATCCGCAAAGCTAATAAATTTGAAAATAAGAATAAACATGATCAAGAAAACCTTTCACGGTTGACTGATTTGGTTCATGAAGCTAAACGCGGAGTTCTGAAACAGATACCAATAAAATTATCATGTATACAGTCAAATAACAGTTCTCCTCATGAACCACCGGCTATTCAATCAATAACTACACAACTTGTTGTTATCACGGCCAGATCGGATAATTCTATCCCTATAAAATTTTCATCTGATTTATTAATAGATCCAGAGAAAGTACGAACTGCAAGGGAACTATTCCATAATTATAAAATTAAAATAAGTGACTATCGTACAAAATTCGAAGAGAACAAGGATTTATTGAATGAGTTATACAATAAGGGTAGAACAATTAATATGTTTAGAGAACTTAATTTCAAGGATTTCATCTCGGACCAAATCAGATCAGACGTTGAGAGTTTAAGTAATCTAGATATCAAGGTTGATATTCTAAATGATGTATTTAAAAAACAGCAGCTATCTTCCCAACAACACCACACATTTACGACTCATTCACAGCAGCAACGTCAAAGACCGGGGATGTCTTTATCCAATCCGGGTTCTTATTTATCCGTACCCAAAACTATGGGAGATCTTAATTCTGAGAATGATGATTTTATCTCTAGACAAGTACCACAAGAAGGTTGGATTAAAGTAGCACCATTGCAATATGAAAAGATTGTTCCTATCACCTTAGATATGAATAAGGATTTCAATGATACGTTGATTCCAAATTTTGAGAGTTGTTTATGTTGTAGATTTTATTGTATTCGTGTTCACGTCAAGTTCGACAGCCATATTGGCTCAACTATACTTGACATTCCTGTGAATATAAAGAAGATATAGAAATGAATGCATTATAACGGCACAACACATTAAAATAATACAACTGATCAATTTTCTTATCTATACTAATTAAATATGCACATTTACTTAATCAAAATATAATTCATTTCACCAATTGGTATATACAAGTTAAGATATTGGTTTATTCACAAAATAGTGCAGCTCATTAAACTTTAATACCCCAGTGGATGGCACAAATACCGCCAGTTAAATTTTCGTAACCAGCAGATTGAAAGCCAGCCTTTTCAATCATAGATTTGAATTTTTCTTGTTCTGGGAATCTTTCAATAGATTCAACCAAGTATTGATAAGAATCATAATCATTGGCAATGACTGATCCAAAGACTGGTAAAGCCTTTGCCCATTGTTGGTAGGCTAAATCCATCAGTGGATTTTCAATCTTGGAAAATTCCAGACAGTAGAAAATACCACCTGGTTTTAGAACTCTGTAAGCAGTGTTTAACCCGTTTTGGATATTTGTGAAATTTCTAATACCGAAGGAAACAGTGTATACATCCTTGGAGTTGGATTCAATTTTTTCCAATTTTTCACCATTTTGTACCATGAATTTAACTCTTTCATCATTATAATACCTACCTTGGTCCATAGCTCTCTTTTCACCTTCCTTTAGCATATCTGGGTTGATATCGACAATATCCATTGTAGATTCAGTGTCGTTGAACTTTCTCTTTGCATAATCTAAGATACCGAAAGCAATATCCCCTGACCCACCAGCAACGTCAATGAAATTCATTGGTTCCACGGAATTGGGTCTCTTACCTGGATCCAGCTTGTTAATGAAATGGTCTTTCCATAACCTGTGGATACCCAGGGACATGACATCATTCATAAGGTCATATTTGGAGGCCACTGATGAAAATACATGACCCACCAGTTTGCTCTTCTCCTCTGTAGGAACAATCTTCGATCCAAAATGGGTAGTCGAGGAATTCGACTTTGTGGACAGAGTTCTGATTGTTTGTTTGCTTAGAATTGGCTTCAACATCTTGCCTTTGTGCTTGTCTAGTTCTCTTCTCACAAACAATAGTAATAAAGTCTTATTGGCAATCCCTTGTAAGGTAATAAATTATGTTTAAATTACCCGGCTATCCGTTTTGAACGACGTTCTCTACGCGTAAAATAAGTAAGAGTGTGATTTAACATTAACTCATCTCTGGTGTCATGCAACTAAAAGCTAGGATATCCAACGAATTAGACCAAAAGGAAATTACTTGTTAGGATCAAATAATTCACATATATTTATACAAAGATTTTTTCAGCACTTGAGCAGCATATTGGTAGCTCGAATTTACTTTTTATACATTTACATCGGCATTCCACGTAGAGCATTTCATAGGAAATTGGAGTTATATGCAGCATAGAATCTCCCATACATTTATTACACATATATTAGATTACTGAACAAGTCATGACACAGGAAAGTGGAACATTGGAAGTACCCAACAATGGAATTAGAATTAGAAAAAGATCTACAAGGACTAAACTAGAGACTCAACAAGAGAGGGAGAAGAGAAAGTCCGAGGTTCTTATTGCTGCACAATCCTTAGACAATGAAATTAAAAATGTGAATAATTTAAAGAGACTTTCAATAGGATCCATGGACCTTCTGATCGACCCCGAATTGGAGTTTAGGGTTAACAGTGGACTCTCGAACAATACCAATACAAACAACATTTCCAAGAGAAAGTCATGGGCACCAGAATCTTCCACAAGTTTTACAATGCAATCGGAGAGCCTGCAAAGTCCTGACACTTCTATTAATGATATTAATGACTCTAATTATGACGCGTCCTTTAATGACAGTATTTCAAACAGTAGCATAGATGTCACACAAACGGAGTACCTACATGATGATTCAACGGTAATAGCAGAATCTAAGAGAAATCTGAAATCAAATTATGTGACATCTTTCAACACATTAAATAACCTCAGGAAATCAGATTCGATACCGCAAATATCAGGGAATTCTGCATCACCAACCATAGCCAGAAGAAACTTGAGTGGTATTGGCACCTTAAGAAAAGGTACTGCAAGTCCACATAGGAAACTACCTACTAGATCATTATCCTCCAAGCGGTCAGATGATGAAATTACAAATCATTTGCTTTGGGTTCCAGCCAGTCAACATCCAAATGTTCAACCAGAGAATTACATAGAGTTGGTTCAAGACACATTGCAAAGTATTAAGTTAGAACCAGAGGCGGACGAAATAAAGGAACAAAATAAAGAAAATATTAATGAAAAGTCGAAGTTACCTCATCCTGAAGAACAGAATAGGCAAAAAAGAAGATCTATTGTGCGCAGACCATCCAGGTTAAGAAAATCATATACTGAGTTGAACAACGGTGAGGATGATGACAGTGGAAATATGGATTACAATAACAACGACCAATCTAACAATACAGAACAATATTATTTACCAGAAGTTGGTTCAAATCATCCAGATAGTCACAAACGTAATGTTTCATTGAAGGATATAACTGAAGAATTGACCAAGATATCAAATAATGCAGGTTTAACCAATTCGGATGCCGTAACACTAGCAAGAACATTGAGCATGGCCGGTTCCTTTGAGAGCACGGAAGACGACGAATGTACTGAGGACAACTATAATACTTCTGATAGTCAACAGGAAATAGAAGAGGAAGTGTTGGCGTCAAATATGTTTCTCAAAAATGGTGTCTCAATTCCACAGAGATCATCACTTAGGAGGTCTAAGTTTAACACCTACAGAATCAGATCGACTTCGTCATCGACCCGTACCCCTCCTCAATCTAGATTATCATCTGATAAGACCATAAGAGAAAGTAGTTATTCAATTTCAGTTGAAGAAGAGACGCCGATTATTAATATTAATGATACCCCATCAAATATTGGCACCCGTGTATCGTCGGCTGATGAATCACCGGTTTCATTTAGTGATTTATACGACCAATATGCTTTATCATCTGCTAAACCCTTGGATAATGATTCCGATCTTGATGATTCAACTAATTCTTTGTCTAATTCTCAAGAATTAAATTCACAGGATTCTAGCAGTTTATTGTCAGGTGATAGCGTTCTCTATAAACCACAAGCCGACTCAGGAGTTTGCTCTAAGGAAAGCCAAGGGTCGCTTTTACAAGAAGTAGATGATTCCAAAGTACCTGCGGTAATTGAGACAACAATGGATTCCATGGCAACTTCTAATGGAAGCTGGCCATGGCTGAATGGGAATAAACCATCTAATGATAATAACGATGACTTTATTGATAACTCCCAGTCTTTTTCTATGACAAATAAAGTTGTTACGAATAGAGGTAATCATTCAAAGAATCGTCATCATCCAGTTATGGCAGTTTCCGACAAGATATCATCCACTCCTACTATAGCAACATCTTCAACTCCTAATGAAGATAATAATGTTAAAGTGAATGAATATAATGAGGAACATAATAACAAACAATTAGATAAACCATTTATTGATAGCACAACTTCAGTAAATACAGCTGTTTCCCAAAGAAAACCGACACTAGAAGAGAAATTTGTAAAGTTATTCAAACGTAAACATCATCGTAGATCATCTTCATCTAACAACATAGTTATCGAAAACTCGGTAAAAGATTCTGTTGTTCAAGAAGAAATCAAAAAGAAAATCTCCAAATTTCGTAAGAATCCAAAGAAGCAGTTAAATTTGTCACTGTCTTTAAAATCCCACCATGAACAAATGCCAAAAGAGGATGAAATCGAGACTATTTCTGAGCAATGCTTTCCTGAAGCTAAAAAGAATGAAGATGAAGTGAATGAATTGCCTTCGTTACAACCCGCTGTTAGCGTCACCAGTACAAAGAACAAGGATATCCCCATAAGTACTACCGAACTTGATTCTGGTACAGAATTTACAGAAACGGTTCATGAGTTGGATGGTGATGATTCTCAAGATGTTAGTAACAACTCCGATAATCTACTCATAGAAAATTCAGTAGAGGAGATGGCTAATGAGACAGATATTTCGATGGGGCAAACAGCAGTCCCTATGATTTCTAGTTTACCTCCACGTAAATTAACTTTTGCTGATGTTAAAAGACCTGAAAAGCCTAATTCACCAATGCAATTCACCGATTCTGCATTCGGTTTCCCACTACCGAACTTAACTTATTCTACTGTCATTATGTTTGATCACAGACTAGGCATTAATGTGGAAAGAGCAATTTACAGGTTAAGTCATTTAAAATTAAGTGATTCGAAAAGGGAATTAAGACAACAAGTACTGTTGAGTAATTTCATGTATGCGTATTTGAATTTGGTGAATCACACACTGTACATGGAACAAATGGGTGTCAGTGAAGATCATGATGAAGAGTATGAAGGTCACGAGTATATCTGTGATAGCACTAGTGATCATATTGAATTGGAAGCAGATGGATATAGACTACAGGAAGCCAACCCCGATCCATACATTAGCATTAACTATGATAATAGAATGCAATATGATCCGGGACATGAAGATCCCAGTGGTACCATTTTGATACCTGAGATTTAATCGAATTACATAAGTATACGAAGATTAGTTAGAATATATTTGAAACGCATAAAATTATATGATAATTGCTATATCAATATTAACTTCAATTGTAACCCTAATTTGTATTTCTAACCCTAACTTAAATTTTTTTTTCAATATATTTTTTTTCTTTTACTAAGAAGCTCATCACTTGAAGAGCTCATATCTTCGTAAATGGAATATTTACATAGTCGAATATAGACACATATTACTGAGATGAGTAACTCTAATTACCGCATGATGGTTCTTCTTGAAGAACCAATTGAAGAATCTGTTGAAAGCTTAAGTGATAGAAAGGAGGTTATAGACGAAAGCGCAGAAGATACGAAGAGAGAAGAAGTAAGGAATACACATGAATTTATTGATGAACTGATATTACCTTTTAGAACTGACGAATTAGACATTCTAAATGATTGGTTTGATAAATTTGACGAGGAAATTTGCATACCAAATGAGGGCCACATAAAATATGAAATCAGTAGTGACGGTTTGATTGTGCTGATCATTGATCAAGAAATTGAGAACGTTGTAGAAAAGGTCAAGAAATTCGTTGAAGTAAACAAATAAATTGATTTTCAAATGTGGTTCTGGTCAAAAGGAGATTAATAAATATTAGAAATATTATATATATCATTGTACCATATTTACTTTATAAACAGATTTGATATATTTATTGTCAGAGAATGCAAATGTTTGGGAAAAAATGTCTGTTAAATGTCTATAATTTAGGTGTATTATAGAGAAAATATTACTGAATACACATACAGTTATTAGATAATGGGGAAATTTCTTGGTACCCGATTAGATCATCGTGAGAAAATCTTGTAAATTTAATAATCTATCATTAATAGATTTCTTGTCATCTACTGAATTTAGTTTAAATCCAGAAATATTATTAGATATGCTATTCCTCTCTATGAGATTTATTATCAAGTTTGGTAATAGAGACTTTTCACGATACTTGCACCAAATGTTATGGCAATTGAAAGATGGGTCAGCTGTATTTTTTAAAGATATGAAACGAAAACATCCAGAACATTGAAAAGCTCCATCTGACATACTATGAAAGCCCTGAAGGCCAACTAAAAGGTTGGTTAAGTCCTTATTACTGAAAATTTTCAATAATTTTTCTATTCGGCTTTGATCGAGATCAAAAATATCTTTCAACGTTCCTGATGTAATATCAAAATTTTTAAAATCATTAAACATAGTCATCTTATCAATCCTTTCTAAATCACAGATTAAATTAGAGTTGTTTAGATGATATTCAGATTTCAGATTAAATGTGTTTAACCTCCAAGGGCATGTTTGATGATGTGATGAAATTATGCTAAATTTGTCCGTAATTTCCAACCCATTGACAGTATTCCTCAAAATTAACGTTTGTTTGCAACATGAACATTGCAAGCGAATCATTTTGGAATTAAGTTTAATGATTTCCATATTGGGATCTGCACTCCAACCCTTTGAAGCTAAAATTAAAGGGTTAATATCCTCATTACACCAGTTTGGATAGATGTATTTGGTTTTTTCTGTGATTGATTGAATCCTGTTGGATAAATCTTTGACAGAATGAATGTTGAATGAATAATTATACTGTTCCTTAATAAGTGAGACTCTATTTTCAAATAATGGTATGTAGGCTGTAATTTTGGAAGGTAACATTTTATTTGGCTTGGATACTTTCTCTATATTAACCTTTCTGTTTCTTTGAATAGTATGAAATCTCCATTTATTAATAATTGGCGTAAATAATGGAGCACCTTTGTGGTTATTTTCTGAGACCTCTAAGGTGTATGATGTATCATTCTTGAAACTTAGAATACCTTCGATTAGCTTCAGTTTCCTTAACAATTTAGTGTCATCTGTATTAACCTGAGCCATCCTAAATAATTTTCTTTCTCACCGATTTCAGTCTCATTATGCATGTTTTATGATCGGTATCCTCAGTTTTTCACTTCGCCTGAAGCAAAATCACATTCAAAAATCAACCTTTAAAATAACAACATCAAGGTATGATGGATAGTTAATTTCTCATATCTCTATTGTCACATCTAATTAGCCCTTAACAACATTTGGTATTATTACACGAAAACAAAGGAGGCTAGTAAACGGCATGTTATGTGTATTCCAACCAGTTATTTTATAATTGCCACAGCCATACTATACATTGTGCTTTCTTCAAATGTATATTCTGCATTTCTCTTTAATATCATCCTAGTAATTATATTTCTAACCTATTTTACCTTATTTAAGACGTTACCAGATATAGAGAAACCAAACCCAAGAAAGTTACCTAAGGGGCAGAAGCAAAATGTGAAATTAATCAAAGACCTTATCAAAAATCCATTGTTCCCAAACTCGCTTGAGATATCTTATGAAATTGATGAAATAACGGATTATATTGTAAAAGAGTTTGTTTTATCATGGTTTCAGCAAATAGACAATGATCTGGTTTCAGAATTTCCTCAGACAGTAAAGTTCGCATTGAAGAATATAATATTAAAGTTTCAACAACGATTAGCCAAGCATGATACGGTAAATTTCATTGTTTTCAAGTTGCTACCTTTGCTTACCAAGCATATAAATACATATTGTACTGCACGAGATACAATTATCAGCCACATAGTACTTCCTGATACAGCTAAGAAAGGAAGTTTTGATCTACGAGTTGCCATTGAGTTTAACAAGATCTATAAATTGCATAAAAGCCTCTCTTTGAAAACTGAAAAAATAGAGGAGGATATTGAAAAATATGTTCAGAATATTTCGGAAGACATTTTGAGTGTGCTAGTTGACTCAGCTGAGTTAAACTCATCGGTAATTTCCATTCTATGTAGAGAAATTTTAACAAACAGCATTATGACACCATTGGTTGTTAAGTTTTCTGATCCGGATAGATGGAACCTTTTAATGATATCAATTTCCAAGAAGATTTTAAAGGACAGAAACCAAGTTGAAAGGGTTAGAAAAATTTTAAGTAAAGAATTACAGGAAGATCACAATAATAACCGTACAAACGAATATGAGGATGTGGATAACTTAGAGTCTGCTCATTTTGACTTTGACCTTAATATTGATTATGATGGTAAACAATTCGAATCTTATTTACGAGAACTAAGTATGGTTAATTCTATGAGTGATCTTAGAGCAATTAAATTTACGTTAATGACCAAGATATTAAAACTCGTAGAAAATAAAAAATTGGATAAAAGGCAAGCTGCCTTCAAACAAAGATTGGTTTTGTCATTAAATTTAATCGAAACAAAACTTAAATATTTAACCCCCAAAACTACTTCTAACAACCCTAATAATGAAATTAAAAGGACCAAAAGGCGACCTCATGTGGATCTGTTGGATAATGCCAGCATTCTACGTGATTTTGAATCAGTTTTCTTACAGATAACTCTAGATAATATTTTACACGATGAATTTTGTCTGTCATTTTTCCAGAGATACTTAGCTCTAGAAAATTATAAGAGTGGGCAGAAATACTTGAAATATTGGAAATTTGTTGATTCATTCAAAAACCCCTTAGAAGATGTAAACACTGAAAACTTAGTTGTAGAAGTTTCCCAGAATGAAGTGGCTAACTTGATGTTGATAGCTAAACAATATTTAACAGGTGATGGCTTGCAATATATGAATTCTTTGGATAAAGGTCTTGTGAATAATATTCTATTATTTACTGATAATAACGTGAAGTTAATGGGTGAAAATGGATTTTTACTTGCAAGAAAAAGTATGTTGTTATTACAAGCAGAAGCTGAATCACAATTGGAAAGTAACTTTTTTCCAAAATTTAAAGCATCGAGTATATTTTTAAAAATGATCTCTGCACCAGAATTTACAAGCTCTGAGATATATTCTAGATATTTCAATGAAATAAACAACAAGGAGAAATCTATTTCTCAGACAACCAACTCTGAAATAGTGACAACTCTGAGAAAGGTTCCCATGAGTGCCGTCAGAATTTTTTCAAGTCATGGTATAAATGAAGCACTGGACAATATCGTTAATGGGCAGGATTCATTCGATATTAGATTTAATGATGATATTCAAAAGAGCACAGCTACTGCTAAATCAGTGAATTCTGTCGGAAATCCGATTGAGCCAATGACTGATATGTCTTCAAAGTTTAGCTTATTTGAAGATGACTCGCCGCAAGATATATTAAGTTCTGAGGAGAATAAAGTAATTGATAATAGCAACACACCCAGTAAATCTCAGGAAGATAAAAATGAAAGTGAATCTGAGCTTCAAGATTCTATAAGAGATTTTCGTTACGATTTTTCAAATCTTGAGGATGAAATTGGGAAATTGTCATATGAAATGGATCAAATAGAAAATGAGCTAGAGTTATTGAAACATCTGGTTCTGAAGGCTGATTTGACTAATAACCAAAATCAGTTGAAACTATTAAAGAAATCACAGAAATCTTTAAACAGAGAACTAGAGAAAAAAGAACTCTTAAAACAACAGTATATGGTCCTACAGAATACTAATAGTTTATTTAAAAAGACCAAAATATCAGTTAAATCCTACTTAATAGATACTGAAAGCTCAGCAGTAAAAGAAATTGTTTATTATATCATTCACGTAACACACACAAACGAGGGGCATGATACATCGTGGGAAATACCAAGAAGATATAGTGAGTTTCATAAGTTACACTCTTATCTTAAGAAAAAGTTTAGTTTATTGATGAAACCCATTTCTAAGAAGGAAATTTTTCCTTCTAAGGTCGCAATGTCATTAAAGTACCATATTTCACAAACATTGATTTGTGAAGATAGAAAACAAAAGTTTGAGATGTACTTGCAGGAATTGCTTGAAATACCAGATATTTGTCAAGATGATATATTTAGAAAATTTCTAACAAATTCCAAACCCTTTAATTCGGACGTGTCACACAATAATAAGAGATCTGAAATTTATAAAATGATACCATGCCCTACAAATATGCTGAGGTTACCAAATGCAGAAATCACAGAAACCTCTAATGAACGTGCAAGCAATTCTGATATATCATCAGTGATTTCTCAATCATCAGCATCATTATCTCCAATTTTAATCTCACCTTCAATCCAATCTGAAGCAAGGATCATTTCTGAATCATTATCCGAATCAGATAGAAATTTTTTAACTGATACATCTATTCAAATTGAAAACAAAGTTGGGCCTTTTCATAGTAAAGGTACAGTATTCATGGCTGAAGATAAATTTTCTGAAGAATTTGTTGAGGATAAAACTAAAGGTAAGAGTAAGTCATTCATTAAGCCAATATCTGAATTATTTATTTCAATCTTTTCTATAAACAGAAAGGACCCAGCCTCTAATTCCAAATCCAATGCAAATTCAAATTTCTGGTTGAGGGGTGGTGCAATAATAGTAATATTGCAACAATTAGTTGGGGGAACGGTTGAAAAATACATCCGTGATATAATCACGAATTTCAGATCAGAGAATAAAATTTATGAGATGATTGTTGATATGAAGGTAAGCCTCTGGGGTCCAAATGGTTACTTTGAACAAAGGGAAAAGGCTAAGGAAAAGAATGAAATACCTTCAGTAAGAACGCGTCTAGAGAAGAAGCAAACCAAAGAGGATTCGCGCATTCTTATTCAAGCATTATTTGTTAATATATGTGGAAAAGTTGTTGGGTTCAAACACTCTAGGGAAGCGGGCACTAAGGTACATGAGATATTACAGAACCCTTATTTGAATGCGTCATTAATCCTAGAAATCTTAGATCTTATATTGAATGACATTCTATTCATTGATGAAGAGGAGTAGTAAATTTTAAATAGTATTTAAAAAGGTAAATTTTATCAAATATGTAATATATAAGAGCTGCTCATGCAACATATTTGTTGTTTGTCTCCCCATCATTAATTATTGAAAAAGTCACTCTGTTAGCGGCGTCCAAAAATTTGAAATAACAGCAAAATGAAAACGTTGACAAAAAAAATCATTAGATAATTTGTTCACTTTGACACCAAGAGTGCATACTATTACGAAATAGGTAGATCGAAAAGTTGCTAACTATGCCTAAAATTGAAGAGATTGAAGATTATGATGATATCGACAACATGGAGATGGATCTAGCTGAGTTAGATGCCTCTCTGACCACACCAATTGCTCCAAAAATCACACCTTCTGTTGTCAGGAGTCAGGATGCTGAGGAGCAAACGGTAATGGAACAGATGAAAAGGATGACAGCCCAGAATAAGCAAAGCGGAATTCCAAACGCCAAGGAACAAATCAATTTTATCAATCCAAAAACTGGTGCAATTGAACATTCCACTAGTATGACCAAAGAAGATTTGGACGATATTAAAAAATTCCAAATATTATACCCATGCTACTTTGACAAGAACAGATCACACAAGGAAGGTAGAAGAGTGCCTATCAATATGGCTGTTGAAAATCCATTGGCAAAAACTATGGCAGATGCAGTTCGTACATTGGGTCTTTTATGTATTTTCGAAGGCGAAAAGACACATCCACAAGATTTTGGTAACCCAGGTAGAATTCGTGTTTTGTTGAAAGATCAAGGTACTTTAGTTGAAACTGCGATGACTTTCAAGGGTGGTAAGAGACAACTGATGAAAGAAATTTCTAAGTACATGCAAAAGCATCCAACTACTATTGAAGGTTTAAGAGAGATTCCATACGGCCCTGATTTCGATGGTATTGAATTTAAAAAAATACCTCTAGTTAGAGGTTTTAAGATGAACGATATTGTTCCACTACACAGCCCATTCTTGATGGGTCATCCGATGACCAAGAGCATATACGAAGCCCCACCTCCGAATGCCGCCATATCGTCTGGTGCAGATAAGCCAATGAAAATGCCAAAAAATAAGTTCAAGGTTGTAAGAAGGTAAATAATATATTTAATGACTCTTTGTAGAATAATTACAGGTAAGATAACTAATTGTTATACTATCTGGGCTAAAGAAAATTTTTTAAGTTTCTTCTTAGAATTATTGGTCAACAAATCTGTTTCATATAAAAATTCCAAGTCATTTAAACTTATATATCATTGACTTTTGTTGATGCTCCATAAACTCGAAGATATTCTTCGAGTTTACTTTTTTCCTCAGATGGCATTTTATTCTCCAAATAAAGTATAACTTCAGAAAGAGTTATTATATTGAACACTGGAATATTGTATAATTTTTGAGCCATTGCAGTGGCACTAAATCTTTCCTTATTGTTCACATCCATGACCTCTTGTCTATCGAAGGCCACTATTAAGCCAACCACTTCACCTCCGTTATTCTTTACAATCTGAACAGTTTCCTTAAAGGTTTCACCTAAAGTCATAACATCGTCAATAATTAATATTTTCTTCCCCTCCAATGATGCACCAACAGCGTTTCCACATTCACCATGATCCTTGGTTTGCAACCTATTGAAAGAATATTTAATATCCTGAAACTTACTGCCTCCAATTTCAGCTAGTTTGACACAAACGATTGAGCATAAAGGTATTCCGCCGTATGCCCTCCCAAAAAGTATATCAAATTTTACACCCGATTGTAATATTGCAAGTGCGTAAGCTGTTGCTAGATTTGATAAAAATTTACCAGTATTGAAGCATCCTATGTTAAAATAAAATGGCGACTTTCTTCCCGATTTTAATGTAAAATTCCCAAATTTGAGTGCATTTCCTCGAAGTGTTAAATCTATGAAGTTCTTTTTATAATCCTCCAAAGGTGGTGGCATAATTACTGAAATGTATATCAGTCCCTTATTTCAAAAGTTTTAAAAAAAATTTAATATCTCAGATATTTGATAGTCTAGCTGATCTGGTCAGTGGTAATTGAGTTATATTTTGATATTACAATCAATTGGTAACTGAAAAATAAGAAACTTTAGGGATATTGAAATGGTGAAGTTTTAGGGTTACAATTCCCTTTCTTCCTATCTACTATTGAAAAATTTCGCGTATAGGTTGGGCTCCTTTTATACGGAGACATCTAGAATTAAATAATGATCTGATATAAGCGAAAAAGCATCAAACTTGATCTGAACAATGACGATCATTGGAAAACTCTTTTCAATTGGGTAAAAGAAGATGTGAATGTTGTTCGATATGTTATTAAGGAGCTTTAATTAATATATCTCGGTTACTGGATTGATTGTTATCTTGGTCGGGGGCAATATTGTTGTTTCTTTTCCCCACCTGGAGAATTGTTTGATTACACACTTGTATATGTGTGCTCTGTCGATCTACGTTTCGTTATCTTGTTCTTAAAAATTACTTTCGTTACTATTTGTTTAATGGGTACCAGAGATGTTTTAGTTTAAAAAATACTTACCATCTGGATAACGTTTCAACATAACCCCTCCCAAAAACTTTCTAAGTATTATTATTTTTATTGTACATAGTATTCTTTTAGTAATGTAAATATTAAATTATAAGCTCATTATAATCGTTCAACTAAAGATTGTTGTAACTTTTTGATTTCCTCATTAATCTTTGAGACAAAATCTGCTCTTTTCCCTTCATCTTCCAACAGCTGCTGCTCCTCAAGTGTGGATGGGATTATTCTTGAATTCAAGAACTTTGGATGCTTTAGTAATTTATTCAATGCTTTACCTAAATCCTTCCTATCCTCTTCTGTGTCCAAACCAATAACCAATTCAAAATTATCTTTGCCTTCTATATTGTTATTTCCGAGGTTAGAAGACATAATGTATTGTTGGTAGTTAAGTGCATCTAGCATCTTTTGAAATAATACTAATTTACTAGTCTCTGTAATCAGTGCTGTCGACACCGAAAATGCACTTCCAGACCAACCGAAAACGCTAGTTTGTATTTGCTTTGAGAAATATGATGCAAAGAGACAACACTCTGGTAAGATCTTAACTCCGAACTCACTTAGCAATTGTAATACAATGGATAACAAGCCATTACTCCAAATGTTATATAGCTTCGGTTGTGTTTCTTGATTAATACCTCCCTGTTGAATAGTAACAGACAGTGGGCTCTCTAGTAAAACTGCAAATAAACCATTGGTTATAAACTTTTCAGAAACCTCCTTGATAGTACACAATTCAGAAATAAAGGTTAACATCAAACTTGCCAACATGGGTTCCTCATTGATCCTTACAGATTGGAAACTGGAGTATAAGTTTAGGATAATCTTGATTGTGCCTACTTCATTCAAAGAAGATGCTAAGACGATGTTAAATGAAGAAGATGGGTTCAATGCCTTAATTCTATTAAATAGAGATAAGAGCAAGAATAAATCTTGAATTTTTTCATCCAAATTATGAACAAATATCGGTTTGCCATATGTTGTCGATGCAGTGATATCTGATAAAATATTAGAAAATACAAGATAAACACCCTTCGAGAATGCCCATTCGAAAAATTCCAGTAACTGATCGGAGGCTAGTTCAACAAATTCCTGTTGAGTTGTTACCAAGGTCAAAATAATCAAAACAGAACGCAATATAGGTCTATAAACATTTCTGCATTGAGAAGATGCAATGTTTTTCAAGTAATCAATGGATTCAGACTTGAAAATCGTAATCAATTGTGTTAGTAAAGCAATTAGTTTTTCCTGTGGGATATGCTTAGAAGTCTTCTGGAAAGAGTATAATATGTAGAAACATAATTCCATCCTTTCTTGGTAGACATGAGAGAAAGAGCGCTTATCAGCACTACAATCTATATTAGCTTGTAAGAAATGAGAAACAATATCCACATATGCATCATTTAGCGCAGTCTTTGAAACACTGACAAATGATGTAATTAAAGCACCCCAGGCCTTAGCAGCCGATATTTGATTATTGACGTATTGTAAATTTAGGGAAGCATTAATAATTTCCTGTTTTATACCAACTTTACCTTCACCACCTAACCAGGACGAATCATTGTTGAATAAAGTTTCAATCAATGACATATTAAACATTTCACTTTGGTTTACCATATCTGTTCTAGATAATGGTGATAATCTGAAATTGGATAATGTGTATTTTGGATATGTCTTGGAAAACTTAGAATTAATTTCATCGTAAAGATTTGAATCATCACCATCAATCTCAAAATATGGTTTAATTATTTTGAACAATCCATCTTCATTCAAAAGTTTTGATATTGGGGAGTTTTTATCATTGGTTGTGTACATATATAAGGCAAATATTTCAATTATTCTTGATATCAATCTATACTTGTTGGAAATTGTGATTGTCTCTTCGGGTGTCAAATCTCTAAAGTTCGTTTCATTTGTTTCGAATTCCCTAAAAATTTTCATCAAAGAATTAATAAATTCGTTATCTTCCTTCAAATTCTTGTTATAAACCCATGTATTAAATGCATATGCGATGGCGTCAAGTAATGAACAAGCAACATAATCCGGAAGGTTATTTAAATTCATTGCATTCTTTTTAAGAATTGTTAAAATGGATTTGCCAGTTGGGGATTTCTCAAGTTTATTATCAATGTTACTCCTAGATGCAATATCGCCAGTTAAGAATAGAATAGATAATCCATCTTGTTTGCTCTCCAGTAATGTACTCAAAAATGCATATATATCATTTGATAAGCCAAAGTCATCCAATGGATTCTGTAAATCTGACTCAATGACACGAACAAATATTCTAGAATGGGTTTCACCCAAATATGATAAAAAGAATGGGTAGTTTTCCTTCCATTGTATAGCAGCTAAGAAATTGAAAAGGTTAATGATTGGTCTCTTCAACGACTTCGAAATACAGTAAATGTCAACTAGAACCTGCGAGTTTGTGAAGATCAAATTTTCTAGGGTACTCCTGGTTAATTGCAACAAATCTCTTAAAGATATCAGTAAATTGGTTAATTCGAATGATTTTCTGATTAAGTTTTTATAAGTATAGCCAAACGTCTCATTACCCAAAGCATGGATTTGTTTATTTGTGTATGAGGTTAAAATCTTAATTAAGTTAGTTGAAGCGTTTGAATCGGTTGATTGCAGTCCCAAAAACCCGTTAATTAACAAAGAACCTGATTTTGCTAATTCTGAAGTCACCTTCTTCTCTGGTGGAGTTTGTGAATCGATACCGTAAACATTGTATAAGACATCTACGAATAATGAAGTTAATTGGAAACCTATCTCAAATCTTTGGTAAAAATTGTTGAATTTCCAAAAACGATAACTTTCATAGATATTTAACATATGTGCAACCAGTTTCCTTAAAACTTCGTCCTTGGTCTTCAGAGACATATTAGTATCTAAAAGTAAGGAATCTTGGACTAATGAATTAGCAAGTTTACTTAAAGCAATTGTGAAAGCATAGTTACCGTTTGTCAACTCAACTGTACCAAGTAAAATGCTTGCTAAACCAGTCTTGCCAAATCTATCGAGAATATCGGAACGGGCCAAATAAGACCACACAAAATGAGGATAGTTCGGTAATAATGAGTTCGCGAATTCACAACACAATTTAGCAACTTCATAGTTTCTCTTATTCAAAGCTGTTTCAAAAACCTTAAAAATGACTAGAATAATGTCCTCTTCCTCTATATTACTTGACAAATATTGCAAAATCTCGGTTGACTTCTCAGGAGGTGTTTGAATAGAAACAACATTAGAAATTAATTCAATGATTGATAACATAATATCCTTGCTCATATGATCCATTTGTTCGCAATCCGTTAAAAATTCATTACTCAAATTTTGCAGAACACGGCCAATTACAGACCAACCATTATATCTATGTAAAAATACCAACAAACTTTCATCATTAGAAAAATTCTGTAATATTTTAGCAGTGGTATTTTCCGGAATTGGCATTAAAATATGTTCATCTGTTTCTAATGGTGGATGGACTAAAGTTTGCTTTTTCAATACAATCCATTCGGTTGAGCCGTTGCCAGATTTTGAAACAAGGGTAGTACTCGTATTTGGAAGTTCGTCAGCGATATCATATTCTAATTCACTTAATTTCGTCTTGGTAGCATAAGATTGCAGATCCTTTAATTCAAAATTGGCAAACTCAATGTTTACAGAAACTATATTAATTAAAGGAATCAAGGCTTCTTCAACTATGGGAAACTTTGCCTTTAAAACAGAAAATCTACTCTCAAAAATATCACTTGTTAAGAATTGTTCAACAAATTCCCTTGGAGTTAAACTTAATACCTCTTTGATTACCTTTGAGACTTCAACATTTAAAGGTACAAAGTTCAATTGAAAAGTCAAGAATGCAGATGTTATCACAGAGTAGATACTCTCAGAAGATAATGACTTCGCTAACTCAATAATTGATTCAAAAACATTTAGATTTTCTGCTCTTTGTGCAAATAAGGTGGATAAGTCGGCTAGAGGGATATGGTTTTCCCCACTCAATTCAGTAACTTGTTTTAAGAAAATTTCATTTTCCTTTGGCTCTTCTTCAATAAGATATGATTTTGTGAATAGAATGAAGGACCACATGTAAGATAGAATTGAGTTGGTGGATAAGTTATCTATTATTTCTTGAACTTTTACAAAGGTCTCTGCATCATTAAAATATGGACTGTCTGTATTGATGGATGGAAGGGTAGTATCTAGACCCAGGAATAATAATGAGTTTATTGTGAACAAAGAGTGAATCTCAGTAATGATTGAATTTGGTAAGTCTTTCATTATACTTGGTAATTGAATCTGTAAGAAATCAGTTAAATCAGAAGATATACTGAACCACTCTAATATAGTTTCCGTGGATACTTCTGCATTTAACACCAAATTGGACAGCAATTTCAAAATGTTGGTTAGATATATTAAATCATAAGTATTCTTCAAATGTATTAATTCATTTAAATCCTTTTGAGAAATGGATTCATCTTCATCTATTAATTCGATCTCATTAGTCTCCTTAAAGATTTTTAATATATGTTTGGTTAATGTAATTAAATCTGTTGCAAGTTTAAACTTGAAATTATGAGCAAATAATGTGAAGTACTTGTTATTAATCACAGGGTAAATTTCATTATTAATTAATAAAGAGGTAACGTTCAAAATAGAGTTTCTCTCTTGTAAGATGTATTCTGTTAATGCCAATATTGGGGCATCATTTTCAAAGTTCCAACATTTGGTCATTTGAGACAATAATCTTAAACATTCGTTATAGTCCAAGTGGAGAAACTTCGAGATACTAAATGCATTTTCACAATTGGCTGTACTGATCTTGTATGTCGAACCTCTTAAAGACAACGATTCCACGGGAGCAGGTTTATTTGGGATATCCATGGAATTAAATTTTGTATTATGGATCATTATATCTTGATTCTTTGAGATGAATTCATCGATCTTTTTAAATCCTAAATCCAATTCAACAGTATGGGAGTCTGGAGAATACGACCTAATGAAATTTTCGATATCAACAAAGGATACCAAGGTATCATCACTGCTGTTTGATAAGGTGGACATCTTCTTTGTCAAAGACTCAATTATAAAACAATTCAAACTGATATAGTATTACAAGTATAATGCCTATAGCCCTGTAATAGCAACCAATATATTGTTAACTTATATGAATACCTTAACTAATTCTAACTTTCTACTAATACCTGCCGGTGATCATCAAATAAACACATTTTCAAATTTTTTCATCAGTAAGAAAAGGAAACTAAGCATAAATGCCGGGTAAGTAAACATTACAACTTGGAATATTTAAGCACAAGATCACCTAGACGAAAGGTAAAATACACACAAGACAGAGAAGATGTAAGAAAACAAATTACCTCGTACTTGACAAAGCAATTAGAAATGATTAGAGTTGCACCAATCGACATGCTGTAACTATAAGTATCTGTTTTCCTAAATTTTTATTAGCACAATTTCGGCTCCAATAGATATAATACAATAATGAGTCTATTGGGAATTTGACATAATGTGCTGGACGTGGATTACATGTGAAGTCTGTCAACTAACAGTCATACTCATGTTATTCCGACGGATTATAGACATAGTGCGTCACCTTGTCTACCTTCTGAGTCGAGGAAGGAAATGCAATCGAGACAAAGAGAAATAAATCGTTCGCTCTTTATACGTTTTTTTTTTTACTGTCGAGAATTCTCTGATGGTAAAAATTATTTGTAGGGCTTGTGGTGGAGATGAAATAACGATTAAGACGACAGTAAACACAAAAGCATATTTTCATTACAAATGAAATTATATCATCGAATTAAAGTGTAAGTAGAATTATACGGATGATTAATGTATGATTTTATTCAAAGAAACCAGTAAATATTCATTCTTGCATGAATAAATTCAACGCGAAATAGACTCAAATTTGAAGAGTTGAAAAAGTTTCGCGTAATTCTTGATTTGACCTCCAAGATGACCTTTATTAAACGCATCAAAGGCAAAGAATTAGAGATCCTAATTTGGAATTATGGAAGCATCAAACTTACAAATATATTGGCATGAATCCTTACCAGTTTATAGTATCTGTTTTCAACAACAGTCCAAGATAGATTCAAAACTACCAAAACTGTTCACTGCTGGTGGTGATAATAAAATTCGTGTTTGGAATCTGAATACTATTTCAAATGAAACGACAAATATCAACAAGGTGGAATCCATTGATTTTTTGTCATCATTACAACAACATGAACAAGCAGTAAATGTCGTCAGGTTTGACAATGTTTCCGGTAATACTCTTGCGTCGGCCGGCGATGACGGTACCATTTTGCTTTGGAGACGGAACGACAAGATAATTAAGGAATTTGGGGTTGATGAAGCCGAATTCAGTGAATTTAAGGAATCATGGTATGTGTGGAAGAGATTGAGATATTCGTCCAATTCTGAAATATATGATATGTCGTGGTCTCCCGATGATAGATACATTGTTGTCGGCTGCATGGATAATTGCGTTCGTATTTTTGATGTGGAAACTGAAAAATGCATTGTAAATATAAAAGAACATAATCATTACGTTCAAGGTGTAGTTTGGGATCCATTAAATCAATTTATTATTTCCCAGTCTGCCGATCGAGCTGTTCATGTTTATGAGATCATCTTTGAAAATGGGAACGTTAGTGGGCTGAAGTTACAAAACAAGATAATTAAAGGTGAATTACCTCAAAGAGAAGCCGACGGTAAAACATTGGACTATAAGAATACCAAGAACTCGTACTTACTGTACAATGAAACATTGCAATCCTTCTTCAGAAGGTTGGCTATATCTCCATGTGGTAATTTGGTCTGTATACCTGCTGGTATATTTAGAAAAAGTGATGAAAATGGAACTGTTATTAATAATAATGGTTCTGCTGAATACAACAATGCCGTTTACATATACACAAGAGGATCCCTTAGTCGAGAAAATGGTTCCACTAATAGACCTGTAATTTCATTGCCCTTCTTAAAAAAACCAGCTATTGTGATATCGTTCAATAGGAACTTCTATAAGTTTAAGGACAATGAAAAGAAGGGATACGTTGATCTACCATATAAATTGGTATTTGCGGTGGCAACGTCAAATGAAGTATTAATATATGATACAGAATCTACCGAACCAATATCTATTGTCGGTAATTTACATTATACACCATTGACAGATTTAAATTGGACAGAAGATGGGACAATGTTGATGATTTCATCTACTGATGGTTTCTGTTCATATATTTCAATCAACCCTAACCTATTGGGTGAGAAACTAACGGAAGAAGATAGGATAAAATACATAAACGAACAAAGGACAATTATTGATGAGAGTAAATTGAAGCCAGTAGAGACGATAGCGACCAAATCAGCTGTCATAAATAAGGAGGAAAAGCCTCTTCCAAAGGTACACAAGACGGACATCGTCAACATTTTACCTATAAAGAGAAAATCGAATAATGATACTCCCACAGTTTCACCCTTACCAATTAATGAAAATAAAACAATAGCGGTAGATGAAACCCCAGAAACAAAGAAACCAATGATAAACGAGGAAACATCACCTATCAAAGCTAAGAAAAGGGTACAGCCAACATTAGTGAAATTATAATTTGCAATTCATAGACAGACAAATACATATTTTTACATAAACAGAACATGTGATTATTCTTGCAGTTGAACATCGTCGTCATTATCATCTTCATTATCATCTTCAGCATTCTCGCCCATACCTTCTACAACTACAATATCTTCCTCAAGAATATCAGCATCAGCTACAACATTTGCTCCAGCATTTGCTCCAGATTCTGGTAAGGGTAAAGCTTTACCCTTTAATATCCTATTTATAGTCCTTTCAATGTTTCCGCGATTTTGCATCAAATTGTATTTAATTTGTTCAGGTTCCATATGTGGAGCCAACGTCTGGACAATCTCAATCATGCCAGTGGTAATCTCTCTTCTGCCGGACTTCAATAAAGAGCTTGTATCGTCCGCTACGTCATCATCGTCATCCTCCTCGGATTCCTCATCGTTGTCCTCAGATTCAATTCTGTCTATATTGGACTGGTTTATGGCTTTCAAAGTCTGCTTTCTATCCATATTTCTGGTCTCCTTCTTGGAAAAATTGTAGCCTCTGACAAGAAGGAAGCCCAAAAAAATGGTAACAAGAAATGCTATGGTAGAATTGTCCATTATTGTTTGCACTGTTGTTTGATTGTATGAGCTTGGTTTGAATATTTTTCTCTGTCTATAACCTATTCCCCTTTTAGTCAGATGCCTGTAATCATTAGATTTCAATTTGTTAATTTTTTCGGTAGAGGTAAAAAATATTAACAGGCACAGTAAACAAATATAAGAGAATGAGCTGGCAAGAATGACGATAAACCAACATTTCAGTTCAATCGGAGGCACGAATTACGTAAAGTGTGTTTTAAGAATGGGAATAGTTTTTATGTATATGTTGTATCTATAACTATACATTTTGAGGACATTTCATCAAAGCCAGTCTTGATTATCTAAAATTTGCCTACTGCTTCTAAGAATTTCTTTAATTGCTCTCGTAATAACATATAGCCTCTCACATGACGTAATCAACACTCCTTGAGAGTGTTATGAACATAGAGCAAGTAAATAGCCTAATTAATCAAGATATACATTCAGTTCTGGGGTTGAAGATACCTGGCTTTACTGTGGGAAGTAATATTTTTTTCATGAGGCGGTACTATTCCATCATTCTTAGGGTTTAAAACTCGAGATATTTTTCACCGATTTTTGTTTTCTCGTCTGGAAAATTACTTCGCCTATGAAATTTCAACCCCCTAACTTCCTAATGGATAGTTTCAAACTCTTGAAAATAGCAAGATCACAACTCTCTGTGTTTATTGATCGAAATATAGGAGATTATTTTGGATACCCACCCGGATAATACATTATATTGTTGCAAACGCTCTTAAGTGACACTTTTTTTTTACTATTTTAACAGAGTAAGAGATCAATCGATATTGCAAGATGACGTTAATCGTTGCCTCTTTATTCTTACCGTACACTCCGCAATTTGAAGTTTCTACCACTGCAAATGAAGCTGCTGAACTGGCTGATTCAAAATTAGTCAAGGTCAACCAAACAGATGATCAAGGGAGAAAGAAACGCAGAAGTTCTTCCCATGCAAAGGCTCCATTTGTTGGCACAACCGTCACATCAGATAACGCCCTTCCTGTCTTTAAAGATGTTACTGAAAACGTTATTCCAACAGATGTCACCTCTGAGCAATTTTTGTCAAACTTGACCGCTCAGGCGACCACTAGTGGCACACCAGCTGTCACCTCTACAATCAATCTCAATGTCCATCCATCTGCCGATGAATTCTTTAGTCTGCCAAACTCTTCAAACCAAATTAGCTCTCCAACATACGATGGGCAAAATCCAACCAGCCCTTCCACTGCCTCCAAGGATCAAACTTCTTCTCTATTGAAGAATGTCAGCTCATCGTTACTACAACAACCAATGGGAAACCATGGCAACCTTTCAGATAACTATCCACTTTACAATTCGGGTCAGTTGAAGGGTACAGTCATTACTCCAAAATCGAGGCACGTTCCTGAGTGTAACTCTGCTGTTATGAATGTATCTAACCTTAAGAACATACATGATCAATTTAACGCCTTGCCTTCAATGAAGAGAGTCCCTATAAGTACCTGTCTGAAGTTATCTACTACCAAAGAAGGTGGTCAAAGACGTCTTTCTGTCGATGAAACTTATTCTGGCTCCGCGAAGCCTAAGACACCAGGTACCATCATTGAGGAAAATTACACATCTGACTCGGATGAAGATTCCGATTTAGAGACTGACTCCACACAAAATTACAATGTTCCGAAGTTTGGTGGTTACTCCAGTTTTGAAAAGGGTAAAGCGTTCTTGCAGAGTTCTCATGAATTGTTTGGTCAATTACCTTGGAAGATTGTTCCCTCTGAAAAGGGTAACGGTTCCTTGAGAAATGTAATTTCCATAGCCTCAAGGGAAAAGACTATTCCTGACGATATCTCATGGGTTGGTACCGTAGGTATCCCAACTGATGAAATCCCAACTGAAATTTGTAACAAGATCACAGATACCATGAGAGACGAATTCAAATCTAATGCAGTTATTACTGATGATATTACCTTCAAGGGTGCTTATAAGAATTTTTGTAAACAAATCCTTTGGCCAACTTTGCATTATATTATCCCAGATAATCCAAACTCAAAGGCCTTTGAGGATCATTCCTGGAATTATTACCAAAAATTAAATCAACAATTTGCTGACAAAATTGTTTCCGTTCATAAACCAGGTGATACTATTTGGGTTCATGATTACCATTTAATGTTGGTTCCAGCCATGATTAGATCCAAAATCCCAGATGCGAAGATCGGTTTCTTCTTACACGTGTCTTTCCCTAGTAGTGAAGTCTTCAGAGTATTCGCCCACAGAGAAAAGATGTTAGAAGGTTTATTAGGTTCTAATGCAGTTGGTTTCCAAACCAAGGAATACGCTAGACACTTTTTACAAACTTCAGCCCGTTTATTAACTGCTGATACTAGTAGTGATGAGGTTAAGTACAAGGGCAGTATTGTTTCTGTTTGTGCAGTCCCATCGGGTATTGATTTCTTTAGTTTAGCTGATCGTCTAAGAGTGCCTTCTGTTGCCCAATGGCGTAAATTGATTAGAGGAAGATACCAAGGCAAGAAATTGATTGTTTGTAGGGATCAATTCGACAGAACTCGTGGTATTGACAAAAAAATGTTGGCTTACGAGCGTTTCCTAAAGGAGAATCCAAAATATATAGACAAGATTGTTTTGATACAAGTTTGTCTGGGTAAAACAGAGGATCAAGAATTAGAACGTCAAGTTATGGTTATTGTTGATAGAATTAACTCCTTATCCACAAATATCAGTATTTCACAACCTGTTGTCTTCTTGCATCAAGAATTAGAATTTTCTCAATATTTGGCTCTAAGTGCAGAGGCAGATTTATTCTTCATCAACTCTTTGAGAGAAGGTATGAATTTAACCTGTCATGAATTTATTGTTTCTTCAGAAGAAAAGAATTCACCTCTATTGTTATCTGAATTTACTGGCAGTGCCTCTGTGTTAAAGGAAGGTTCTCTATTGATCAACCCATGGGATATCAATCATATATCATTGAGTATAAAGCATGGTTTAGAGATGGCACCAGAAGAAAAGAGAAGAAACTGGAAAAACTTGATGAAGAGTATCATCAATAATGACTCTGATAATTGGATTAAATGTTGTCTGAAACATATTGACAATTCATGGGGTTTTAATAAGGAGAGATCGACGATTTTCAACTTGTCATTTGATTACTTGTTCTCTCATTACGCCAAAACTAAGAAGCATCTTTACATTTTCAAGATTTCTGATCCTCCAAGCGCAAAAACTCTTTCTATATTGAATGAAATTAGTGCAAACAATATTGTTTTTGTTATGAACTCTTTCTCCAAAGCCACTTTGGAAAATCTGTACTCCCGTGTTCTAAATATTGGTTTAATTGCTGAAAACGGTGCGTATGTCAGATTGAATGGCTCGTGGTATAATATAGTTGAGCATGTTGACTGGAAGGATCAAGTTGTCAAGATTTTGGATGACAAAGCTGAGAGATTACCTGGTTCTTACTACAAGATTGCAGACTCTATGATCAGATTCCATACTGAAAATGCTGAAGATCAAGATCGTGTTGCTGGTGTTGTTGGTGAAGCTATCACACATATTAATACTTTGTTTGGTGAGAAGGGTATACATGCTTATATTCACAAGAATATTCTCTTTGTTCAACAGACAGGCCTTTCCCAATCTGCTCTTCATTTCATATTCAGATTTTATAATAACGCTTCGAATCCATTGGATAACAGTAAAATTCCAATTACTAAAACCGATGCCTCCTTCCAATCTGGTAGTAGTTCTCTCAATCATGTTGATTTCGCTTGTATCACAGGTTCATCTTCTCCAGTTATCGAACCATTATTCAAGTTGATCAATGATTACCAAGTCAATGGCGATTTGAAGGTTGGTTGTAGTATCGTGTACGGTGATCCAACCTCTACTTATGCTAAGGAGCATGTTAATGGTCTCAATGAATTATTCAATATCATTGAAGAGGTTTCAATCAAGAGTAATGCAGGAAAAAGTGATTAATAAATTCGTTGGTTAATACACTAATATTTAGACTTTATATTGATATACATAATTTTATTAATTTATTTTTAAAGGCATTTTGAGTATTCAAGTTGTCAGAAGCAATTTGATGAACTGTTTATCTTCTCATACGTTTTCTAATAACAGTGGCCCTTTTTTTAGTTTTATAAAGACATTTGGTAAACCCTGATATTCTTTAGATGGTTAGTGCAAGAATATTAGAGCATGGAGAATTTACCACTGAAACAAAAGAAATGACAGGTGGTAAAACAAATTCACTTATAATTGAATAAATAGGCATGTACAACATCATCTGAGTGCTACTGGTTCTGTTGGAACTGTAATATATTACAGATATGTGGTATCGTACAATGCGATGTTGCTGTTTAGATAATTTATATATAAAGCGGATATTTTTCCAACTTATATAATTTTCTATATCTTTATACTTATAGACTCTTTCTCACTTAATGAGAGGGAAGAATTTTGCTGCAACCAAAGGACTCATAGTTCTGGTTGTCAGTATTCAATCTACCATATAAAACCCTACTCTTTTTTACATTCTACCAGGTTTATCTGAGTGTTATTGGTTCATCTGTATAGCATAAATTGTTTTTTGTTTTTTGTTTTTTTTTAAATAAAATTAAATCTTTAACAGGTATAAACTTCACCCCTAATGAGGGCCTTGCACTTTTGCTGCCTCTAAGACCTCATACGGGTTCAGAGACAGCCCGTTACTGAGTAGTAGGCCGTTTAATTTATCAACTACTGCGTCTGACCTCTTGGCAGCAGTATCGTTGTTATAACCGGCTAACACTGTAGCGACCCGTACAAACCCTGCTGCGTTAATTAATGGATGTTGAAGTCCTACCATAGAAGCATTGGCTCCAGATGGCAAGCTGTGCGCGGCATCAAGCTCGAACCCAAGAAAATCTATTGTCTGTCCATTCATGTTTATTTGCGGTACATTCAGATACTGTATAACTAGTTAGTCCAGTAATGCAAATGCGGTAATTATCAACTCATTCCTATTGTACTCAGTTTCGTTATTTTCTATTGTTGGAACTATAATAGATACAGCATATCTGTAATATATTACAGTTCCAACAAATAGATCTTTAATTTTTTCTATAACATAAAGTGTGACATTCGAATATTCAATTGTCATTATTTTCCGCCACCTGTATACGTTTCAATTTGGACAGCTTAATATACTTAACAGATGAACCAGTAGCGTTCAGATGATGTTGTACAAACCTATTTAATTTTAAGTGAATTTTTTTTACCACCTGTCATTTCTATTGTTTCAGTGCAAGAATTTTCCATGCGGTAATTATCAACTCAGTCCTATTGTAATATGATCTGGTATTATTACGGATGTAGTCGGATTTAGTTGGAAGTGTTCGGAGTGGGAGCATGGGTATTAATATAGTTATATGTTAATGTTAATTGGTTTGGTTCGTAACTAAGTCTTACTATTATATTTGTACTTATTTCTGATTCTATTTATACTAATTAATAAAACCTAATGAGAGAGAATAATTCTTGATTGAACTCGAGAATTATCTCTCTTTATATATGTTCAGATTCTGGTTGATGCATCTCATCATCTGAGTTGGAAATAGGGAAGGTTGTACTCGTTTGTACTGGTTGTGCGGATGCGTTAGTGTTTTATGATCATCTTTTGTGGGTTAGATCTTATGCCTAGGTTATGATCTGTGCACTGTACGCTAAGTTAATTGTTGTTGTGTTTTGCGAGTTAAGCTTGATACGTTAATTGCTCATAAAGTTTTGCGGGTAAAACTTTAGTTTATTTTAGGCTAAAATTAATAACTAGTGTCAGATCTAATGTACAACAAATTTTGTTGTAATATGATTTTCCTATATTTTTATCCAAAACTTATTACCTCTTGCTCCAGAGTATATATTACTTACTTCTTTTTAATTAAATAATAAATAGAAACTGAATTATACAAAAAGAATATATTTCAGAACACGCTGAAATATCTCCTTTTTATACCTTTTCATTTTATTCTGATTAAGGGTTTATCCCTTAATCCCTTATTCCTAAATCTAGACTCTTCATGTCTAAGATATTTTCTTGTAAATGAGCATGATTGGCTTTATAGCTAGATGTTGAATCCTAACATTTTCAGGATGGTTAGTGCAAGAATATTAGAGCATGGAAAATTTACATCTGAAACAACAAAAATGACAGATGGTAAAAATTTTCACTTATAATTGAATAGGCTTGTACAACAT
>JAJMCG010000126.1:0-30791 GCA_030572895.1 Jamesozyma jinghongensis
GGGGGGGGTTCTTGCCTTATTCAGGCACCATTTTACTGTAATTATTACATCTGTTGTCTTAGTTATTCATGTTGTCTAAATTTAGCATCTTGCAAAAACATTAATAGCAAATGGTGTATCAAAATTCAATTAAGAATATACGAGGAGAACACTAAGTTAGATACCAAGAACAAACGACAATGTTTGTGCTACGCCTCTGTGTTTCATTCGCAAAACAACCACAAGCCTCGCTGACTAGCCCAAAATCTCTCTAGATTTAACCCCCCCCCCCCCCCTTGCACATGTATACTTATTTATAGTCATTATTTATAGTCATTTATAGAACTACGTATATAATTAAACACATAACTATCTGTTTCCTTACTACAAATTAATTCATAACCGAGGAATATATATTTATATTCTCCGAGCAATAAAAATTCCCCACATTTAACACACACCACTACAACAATACAAAACAACAAAACAAAACAACAATAATGACGATTACAAAAATTCCAATCTGGCTGGATTGTGATCCAGGCCATGATGATGCTATAGCAATTCTACTAGCTTCTACTCATCCTGCCTTCAACTTGCGTGGGATATCAACTTGTTATGGTAATGCCCCACCCGAAAAGACAAACTGGAATGCAAGGTCATTACTTACTGCTCTCGGAAGAACAGACATCCCAGTATATAATGGCGAACAAAAACCATGGGTTCGTGAGACTCATTACGCCCCAGACATTCACGGAGAAAGTGGACTTGATGGTACAGATCTGTTACCACCTCCCGCATTTGAATCAATGGTAGGAAACTACATGGATGCCATAGAGTCGGCCATCACGGAGTCTGAGGGACAATTAAGTTTCTTATCAACAGGGGCAATGACTGGTATCGCTACTTTAATGAAACAAAGGCCACATTTGAAGGAAAAGGTAAAGTACATCAGTGTGATGGGAGGCGGTTTAGGTGTTGGAAATGTGAATAAGAATGATAGTGCCGAATTTAACATTTGGATTGATCCAAACGCTGCCAATTATGTATTCCATGACAAAATACTTAAGGATAAAGTGGTCCTTTGCCCATTGAATTTAACTCATAAGGCCATCGCCACAAATAAAGTTATGAAAAGAATGTTGGATGGTGGTTCACAATTAAGAACTATGTTTTATGAATTATTTTTGTTCTTTAGGCGCGCATATAAGAATCAACAGGCATTCACTGACGGTCCACCTGTTCATGATCCGATGACATTATTCCCTCTGTTGGTATTGTACAATTGGGAAAGTAACGACGTTATTAAATTAGAATACAAGCGAATGGACTTAAATGTAGTAGAAGATCTTGAAAGTGATGATATAGGGGAAATTTCTGCGTTGAAGGAGTTTGATAAAGGTAATATTGGTACCATCGTTGCTACAGGCATTAACATAGATTACTTTTGGCAACAGATTTACCTTACATTAGATATCGCTGAAAAAAATTCAACTATTGAGGATTCAGCACCAATCAAACTGACAAAGAAAATAGCATATCCAGTAAAGACCGCAAAGGAGACTACCGCTATCGATGTCCCAGCATAAACATACAAATATGTTAAAAGAACACGAAGACATTGCATTAACACCTTATTCATGATTTAGAAAAAAGAAGTATTTAAAAGAAAAACAAATAGTTTACATAAATTGACAATAAAACATTTTATTCATCTCACCAATCGCTATCCCATTCCTCATGTCTTTTCGAAAAGTTTAAAGTTAGGTCCGAAGGACTTAACGGTCCTGCTGGAGTTAACTTCTCTTCCCAGTTAGGCGATAGGAATAGCTTGTAGTTTCTTAGAACCTCCAGAATAGTAATTCTTACTTCAGCCAAAGCCAATTTTTCACCCAAACAAGCTCTTCTACCTCCATGAAAAGCACTAATAGTGCAGTTATTTTTACAATGTCTCCACATTTTATTAATAGAATTAATATCTTCACCCCATCTTTTAGGATCAAAGTCATCAGCTTTGGATCCCCATGACTCCAAATTATGTGTAGTGCCAAAATTGTTATATCCAACGTATGTACCCTTCGGGATAGTAATGTCATGACCCAATCTACACTCCTTTGTAGTCTTCCTATTAATAATTGTATTCAATGGTGGGTACATTCTGATACATTCGAAAATGAAGGAATTCAATATTGGCAAATCAATTAATTCCTTAACATCAGTGACCGATTGTAACTCCAACCATATAGAGTTTTGCCAAGTATTTTGGTACTTAGCTAACATGTACAATGAAGTAGACAATAATAATTGTGGATTTTCATGCCCAGCAACCAAAAGTATTACAATGTTATCAGTCAGTTGTTTGTAATTAATTTCATTATTGTTATAGGCTCTAATCAAATCACTGGAGACAAAGTGTGTTTGCTCAAATTTAAAGTTCTCAATCATTTGATCTTGGACTCGAGTCACTAATTCTTGTCTGAAACGTTCGACGTCCCTAAACCCCTTTACTCTTGATGGGATTGGTAATAAATCAAAAAATGGGAACGTCAAGAAAAATGGATCAAATATCTGCTTCTTAATTCTAACAAGGTGTTCATGTAAGGGAACATGCTCCTGGGTTAAAGTTCCGAAATCAAACCCCAGCAATACCTTAGTAATATTATCCAGTGCCAATCTTTGAATCAATGGCCCCATATGTAAATCAACACTTTTTCTTTCAACACCTTCCTGGCAAATATTTTTCTCAATTAATTTACAGAATAATTTGGCATTTTGAGAGAAGGGCCACTCCTCGAAATGTTGCAACCCATTAGTCATGATATTCCTGTACTTTCTCCAGACTACGCCATGTGCGCTAATAATATTATCACCGGTATAAGCGGCAATGACACTATATGGTATCTTCTTCTGATTACCACTTTTTGCAAATGTGTTTTCATCCTTGAATATTTGAGATAGATATTCTGGTCTTGAGACAAGAATATTCCAACGAGACCCAAAAAATATTTTGACAGCTCCGTATTTTTCAAGTGGTTCTCTGAGATACAAGTTGAAGAGTTCAACTTGATCAATCTTGAGAATTGATGGTAAAAAGATCACATAAAATGGGATCGTAGGAATTGTCTTGGGAAAATTATACGGAGGAATGACTATCTTGATAATGATCCATATTGGGACAATCACTAAGGATACTAAAGACAATAGTGAAATACTAGACATTACTTATTAATGTTAAAGTTGATTAAATGCGTTGAAACAAATATAGAAGCTAATTGACTTCCTAATCGAGTGGAGTTCTTATGGGATAGAAAGTAGATTGACATCCCAGAAATATAATTAATAGTTCCTTATAAAGCTGCCCAAATAGTTCTCAGATACTGTTCAATTGCATAAAAAATGTCTTTCAAACGACGTTTACCAATTACATCATTATATCCCGTAATTTTTATAAGGGGTGTATTCAGTTATGCTGACTGTCATAAATTTTTTCACTCTTTTGCTTGGCGCGCTGAAAATTTTTTATGATTTACGGCGGGGAAATTTAGCAATCTCTTTACTCCTCCCCACGCCAATTTCTGCGACAAAATTTGATATACAGGCAGTTAGCAACCGTCAATGACGCATTTGATTAAAAATCAGGAAATATTTCCCTAATCTTATGGCCAGTAATCAATCTAGAACCAATATTTATCCAAATTTCTTTTTGCCTGACCAAGGGGTAACACGTTGTGTACAGCCATAAAGACTTGCACGTAACAGTTTTAATATGGGCTAGCAAGGTGCAAATTATTCGTATAGTCAGGACTTAAACAAAGTATGATGATAACAAAAAGATTGCATAATACTCAATTGTTTAGTGTTTGTCACTGATGAACACGGCGCTATGACTCTACACTGAACAAATATAATAAATGCCGTTATGGAGGCAGTGGTACCTATATGTCTTTATTGTGAATAGCAAACGTAATCATAAATTCAATAGACCCCTCTTTATTGACGTCAACAATTCTTGAGCGGATTCTGTGGAGGGTTACGCAATTTATCAAATCATTTAGATCAGTCCTTCTTTACCCGACCGATTAATAATTTCACTATTAATTCAAATGGCAGTTGAATACGTCATTAGAAATTCAATTGATATTAACCAGAAGAGGAGGGGCATTTATTACTCAGATACTACAGAGTTGGCAAAACACATATTGCATAGAAACACTGATACAAGAGTTTATTATGATAAAGTAATGATTTAAATTTTATACGAGTTCTAGATTTGAGAATATATTGAATTATCGGTACTTGAAGTGCGTTTAATATATTAAGAGCACTTATCATTGTGGAAAAAGAAGCCATTAAACGACTAATCCATACTGTGAAATTATAGTACAAAGGTTTAAAATTAAAATTGAATATCCCTTTTGTCCTAAAGATGAGAATTTCAGTTAAGTATCTCAGTCCAATAGATATGTTAAAAATTAAAAATATGGCCATTAAATTACACGTTTCATAATTTTATTCTTCTACACTTTCTACTGAGGAAAGTTTGGATGCTAAAATATTATTCTAATATTAAGTAGCGCTGAATCCTAAATTACAAAATCTAGAACCAGCGTATAGTTCATTAATCAATTGTTGACGCAATAAGCCAAGAAATTTTGAAAAGTTTTCATCATTAATAGCATAATTAAGAAAGTTTATCCCCTGTCTAAATATTAACATCATCTGGCTATTAAAAACTTTATCAGGGTATAAAAATGGTAATTGTTGATGTAAATAGACCTTTTTTATTGCCCTTTTCTCTCTGTTCATTTTAAATATTTATTTTGATAAAAATAACCAAGTTTATTAACTACTATTATCAATATGACTATTACCGAAACTTTCCCTTTTACTGAAGTCCACACTGTCTCAACCCCACCACCAAAAAATCCGGGATCACCAGGTGGCGACATTGATATCTCTCATCAGGGTAAAGATTTATCTACATTCTCAAAGTTCTTAGCTATATATACCAGACAACCCGACAATCAAGAACTTTATTGTATTGAAGAAAAGCAAAAATGTCAATTCAAAAATAATTGGTGTAAAATCAAGGAAATTATCAAATCCAAGAATTACACTAATTCATCTAAGACCGAAAAAATCAAAGAATACATTATTACAAAGGAAGATGCCGGGACATTTACTACACTTGATGTGCCATTAAAAATATCCGAATATCAACGTGAAGGTGAATTACAAATTAGAGGTTGTATTACCTCAATTGAAAATGAAAACGATTTTAATGATTGGTTCGTTTTCCATATCTTGGATCAATCAAGATTGCTTGGCAATGAGAAAAATATTGTAACCACAGAAGAGAACTCTGTCAACTACCATGAAGCTTTTGCTGATTTCTTTGCCGTAAACTTGAAGAATACAATTGTTGATGACGAATGGGAAAAGGGTGGTAGAGACTACTTTATCGAACGTGTAAAATATTTTACCGAACGATATTTAAGAATTGAATGTATCTTACCTGCCTTCCCATGTAAGTCGTCTAACATCAACAAGGTATATGGTGTTGTGCCGGATAAAGGTGAGGAATTAGCTTTAAAAAGATTGATAAAGGCTACACAAGATGTTGTTAAGGTGTATCCACCTGGTATGAAAATTTGGATTGTTAGTGATGGTCATGTATTTTCTGACTGTATCGGTGTTGACGACGATGTTGTGAACAATTACACTGACAAGTTGCATGAATTGTATGAAAAGAACAAAATACCCGGTAGTGATGCTATTGGGTTCTGCGGTCTAAATGATTTGTTTTTTTCAGGCACAGCCGCAAAACTATTTGATCCAGCTTGGGTTGAAGATGTTGAAGTTCTACATTATACTGGTAGTATGATATCTAATGTTTCAGACTTGTCAAGACAAATATTGATGAAGGGTTGCGACACTGACGATGGTAGGTTAAGAAAACAAATTTCAATTCCAAACCATCCAAGATTGCATTTGTACAGAGGGTTTTCTAGATTTATGATGGAAGATTTGGCTTTATTACCTTTCTTTAAGGATTATTCTAGAAAGGGGTTTAAGAAAGTTGTTTCTAAGATTGCATTCAATATGATCAAGAGAAATGATGCTTATTCGAATCTGGTAGAATTGATCTTTCCACATCATATGAGAATTTCAATCCATGCTCATACGAATAGTGGTCCAAAGTTTGGTATCAAGGTGATTTCCGAAGATCAATGTCGTATTGTGAAGGATCTAGAAGATATTGAGGAACCAACCTTTGAGGATTTATTACACATCCCAACTCCATGGCATAATTGTGTTGTCAAGGTTATCGCAGATAAAACTAAGGAACAATACTATTTGACTAAGTCAAGAATTATTAAGGATGCAATTGACGAAGGTAAATTTAAAGGTGAGTGGAAGGATACCTGTTTCATTAAGGGTGAAGGTGGTCATTATGTCATCAACAAGTAAACTCATCTCCCGGTAATATTTTTAGTTCGTTAACATAATTATACTCTTTACTATGGCTTATATACTTTAAGTAAGTACCTTTGTAATCATTCAATAATATTTTTCAATACCATTATTGAATTTTCTCCTATCGGTAGTAGTGACACTGTCATTAAGTGCAAACTGTGTTATAGAGGTCCAACAATGAAATTCCAACTCATAAATAAAAACAGATAGGTAAGAGAAGGTAGAGTTCCTCAAGTCAATCCATTTTGATTATGAATAACAGAAATAACGCAACATCTCCCGTTGATGCAAATCGATTGTTTAAGTTTATAGTAAAAAAATTTGACGTGAATTGCACATTATTATATTACATTACTTTGTTATTATTTACTCGTTAACTACGATTAAATAGCACCCAAATAATCTTCCTTGATACTACCGATGGCATGAATAGAACTGACTTGACTGATACAACCCTCGATCTTGACTCTAATTCTGCTCTTTATGGTGATGATATCTTCTGAACTTTGATAAGAGGGAGGATTAGACCCTGCGTTGAAGGTCAAATCCTGAGGCATTAAATGTTTTGTAACGAAGACCTTCATTGGTCCCACTTGAACTTCAAACCCATGTTGCGAGCATGACACAACTGTACCATCTACGACTTCCCCTTTAAATGGTTTAAAAACCACAGCACGGTACTTCACAGTAAATTCTGCGGACCCATCTGTTGGTAGAATCCTACCTCTTTCGATTTCAATCTTATCATAATCCAGTACACACAGTATGTAACCGAATTTACCTGTGCAAGAGCCCTCCACTTCCTGCAGCAGCTTGCTTTTTAGAAACTGCTTCATTCGAGGACCAAAAAAGGAGGGATGCAATGTGATGTTTAGCGATAGATCCTTAATGAAGAACATTGGGCGTTGCGACTCTTATCTCTCTTTTCATCCAAAGGTTGGGTCGATGGTAATAGTGTTGTTTTCAATTGTGAAAAATATCTAATATTGAAAAATCATGTTGCCGTCGTGAGTGACTTTCAAGCAGATTAAAAGAAGCGAATTATCAAAAGGAGTTTCTGATTACTTTAAACAAGATGAATACAACGACAAAATAAGAAAAACAATGCCCCGTTTGGTCTCCAAACTAAGCGATAAGCTAGCAAATTTGGCCCGTTCTACACCAGATAGTTCTCCACATTTTAGGCAGGGTTCCCTAGAGCTTTTCTTTCCAAAGGCTCGTGTTATCCTACTGAGACCCAATGCCAAACATACACCATACCAGGCCAAGTTTATTGTTCCTAAATCCTTCAATAAACTAGATCTCAGGGACTATCTGTTTCATGTTTATGGGTTAAGGGCAATGAATGTCACCACACAGCTTCTACATGGGAAGTACATTAGACTGAGTCCCTTCAGTGGTCGTTTCCGCGGACCACAAATTAAAAAGATGACAATTGAAATGTCTGAACCATTCATTTGGCCAGAGGAACCAGCTGAAGGTGAAGTAACAAGGTGGAATAGGCAATTCCAAGAGGAACTGGACAAGTTCAAGAGAGATAACCAGGCTGCTATTGGGTCTGATGTCAATAAGCCTAGTACTGCCTTTGGTGGAGTCCTTGGCAAATACGGTGACGGTGCCCAACCTTTTATTCCACGTAATATGAGAGAGAAGATGACAAATAAAAAGGCTGGCGCTCAGAAGAAGGTTGAATATTTAGAGAATTTGGATATCATTGATCGACACGTAAGGGAGGAACGCACCAACATTGACTAAATTTGTACATAAACATGTAAATAGCAAAAATAGAACACATATTGAAGACACCGGTTCCGCGGAATCATTCACCTGTTAGCTCCGGGATAAACCTCCCTACGTTCATGACAGTATCAATATTCCAATTTGAAGCTGTGTAGTCTCCAGATTTGTACATATCTAAAAAGTTAATAGACTCCCTACAAAACGGAAGCTACGGTTAAACCCGAAGCGAAGATGAGGATGGCAGAGACTCATTCAGCCTTAGAATGTGAAACCGTACCTTTATCTAAATCATTTAACGTTGTTAACAAGGGGATGGAAGCATTATATATAAGGGATACTTTACATTTGCTTGACATTATTTCATCTATCCGTCTCAGTCATGTATATTGAAAAAAATTAAATAATCTATTTGCCTATAAAAAAAATAAACCGTTTAAAAAATTGTTTTACTGTCATGTCTGATTCTACTTTAGAAACAGATAATATAAGTAAGGAAACCGGCTCTGTGTCGCATCACACGACCAATGCAAACTCAGATGTTTTACCTGAAACCCAGTCGGTAGACCCAAAGTCTTACCACTACAATGGGCTCGATGGACATGTTAAGGATGAGATAAGAAAACTTGCAAGAACGCTTTCAGCTGCCTCAGCTGCTTACTCAAATAATTCTCAGGAAACCAATTCGGATTCCAACCATTCGAAAAATTCTATTTACTCGACAGATTTACCACCAGGTGTCAACCCGATCTTCACTGATCCAGAGGCTAAAGGTTATAATTCCAAATTGGATCCAAATTCCCCTGATTTTAATTCGAAGACTTGGGTTCAAAATATGGCAGATCTTGCTGCGGCAGATCCTGAATATTACAAACCATATTCCATTGGATGTACCTGGAAAAACCTTGCTGCCTCAGGTGACTCCATGGATGTTACATATCAATCTACTTTCGCTAATTTACCCTTCAAGCTAGTGTCCAGTTTGACCCGTAAGTATATTTTTCGCTCAAAGGGCCATAGAGTTGATATTTTAAAACCTATGGATGGTTGTATTAATCCTGGTGAATTACTTGTCGTCTTAGGTAGACCTGGTGCTGGGTGCACTACTTTATTAAAGTCCATCACTTCTAATACCCATGGTTTCAAGATAGCTAATGATTCAGTTATATCTTACAGTGGTATTGATCCTATAGATTTGAAGAAACATTTGAGAGGTGACGTTGTTTATAATGCTGAGGCTGATATTCATTTACCTCATTTAACAGTATTTCAAACCTTGCTTACAGTTGCCAGATTAAAGACTCCACAGAATCGTATAAAGGGCGTAGATAGGGAGACTTACGCTAGACATGTCACTGATGTTTCCATGGCTACATATGGTCTATTACATACAAGAAACACAAAAGTCGGTAATGATTTGGTGAGAGGCGTCTCTGGTGGTGAAAGGAAAAGGGTGTCCATTGCCGAGGTTTGGATCTGTGGTGCAAAGTTTCAATGTTGGGATAATTCCACCAGAGGTTTGGATTCGGCTACTGCCTTGGAGTTCGTCAAGGCCTTGAAAACTCAAGCTTCTATTTCCAGTACTGCTGCTACAGTTGCCATTTATCAATGTTCTCAAGATGCATACGATTTATTTGATAAAGTTTGCGTTTTAGATGATGGTTATCAAATCTATTTTGGTCCAACTGGTGAAGGTAAGAAATATTTCCAAGATATGGGTTACATATGTCCTGATAGAGAAACCACCGCCGATTTCTTAACGTCGGTTACAAGTCCAATGGAAAGAATAATGAACCCAGAATATATTAAGAAGGGTATTTATATCCCCCAAACACCAAAGGAGATGAATGATTATTGGATGAAGTCTTCAAATTATAAAAAATTGATGAAGGAGATTAATGAAAATTTAAGCCGCGATGAAGCTAAAGCAGACGAAGATATAAAAGAAGCACATTATGCCATGCAATCTAAGAAGCTAAGAAAATCATCCCCATATGTGGTCAATTATCGTATGCAAGTTAAGTATTTGCTGATCAGAAATTTTTGGAGAATTATTAATAGTTCTAGCGTTACATTATTCCAAGTTCTGGGTAATTCCTGTATGGCCTTTATCTTAGGATCTATGTTTTACAAAGTTATGCTAATACCAAATTCTTCAACTTTCTATTTTCGTGGTGCCTCTATGTTCTTTGCTATTCTTTTCAATTCATTCCAGTCGTTGTTAGAAATTTTTTCATTATACGAAGCAAGACCTATTACCGAAAAGCATAGAACTTATTCTTTATATCATCCTTCTGCAGACGCTTTTGCCTCTATTATTTCCGAAATGCCAGCTAAATTAGCCACAGCTGTTTTCTTTAATATCATTTTTTACTTTCTGGTAAATTTCCGTCGTAATGGTGGTATCTTTTTTTTCTATTTCTTAATTAACGTGGTCTCTACATTTGTTATGTCACATCTTTTCCGTTGTGTCGGCTCTGTTACTAAGACGTTACAGGAAGCCATGGTTCCCGCATCTATTTTATTACTAGCTTTATCCATGTATACAGGGTTTGTTATTCCGAAGACAAAGATGTTACGTTGGTCAAAATGGATTTGGTATATTAATCCATTATCATATCTTTTTGAATCCTTAATGGTTAATGAATTCCATAATGTCAAATATCCATGCTCCTTATATATTCCATTCGGCCCTGCTTATGCAAGTGCTAATGGCACAGAGAGAGTATGTAGTGCCGTCGGGGCAATTCCAGGAGAAGATTATGTTCTAGGTGATCGCTTTTTGAAGGGTTCCTATGATTATGAGCACAAACATAAATGGAGAGGATTTGGTGTTGGGATGGCTTATGTTGTTTTCTTTTTCTTTGTCTACTTGATCATATGTGAATATAACTCAGGTGCTAAGCAAAAAGGTGAAAGGTTAATATTCCCAAGATCTGTCGTCAATAGGATGAAGAAAGAAGGTACTGTTGTTAAGGAAGATACACAATCTGATGATAGCGATAATAATAGTAACTCTGAAAATAGCGATATTGAAAAGTACGCTGGCAATGAATTTTCCAACTTAAGTAGTAGAAAGTTAATCAATGACTCCCCTGAAATACACGACAATGATGATTTAGGTAGAGTTGTTGGTAGTCTCCATAAAGCAAAGTCAAACGAACCTCAAGCTGAAAAAGATTTCGGTATATCTGAATCGAAGGCTATTTTTCACTGGAGAAATTTATGTTATGATGTTCAAATTAAGAAAGAAACTAGACGTATTTTAAATAACGTTGATGGTTGGGTAAAACCTGGTACTTTAACTGCTTTAATGGGTGCTTCTGGTGCTGGCAAAACCACCCTATTGGATTGTTTAGCCGAAAGAGTCACCATGGGTGTCATAACTGGTGACGTTTTGGTCGATGGTCGTCCTCGTGATACTTCCTTCCCAAGATCTATAGGTTACTGTCAACAACAAGATTTGCACTTGAAGACTGCTACAGTAAGGGAATCATTAAGATTTTCTGCTTATTTACGTCAACCAGCCAGTATTTCTATTGAGGAAAAGAATGCGTATGTCGAAGAAGTTATCCATATTTTGGAGATGGAAAAGTACGCTGAGGCAGTCGTCGGTGTTCCTGGTGAAGGTTTGAATGTGGAACAAAGAAAGAGATTAACTATTGGTGTAGAGTTAGCAGCTAAGCCCAAGTTACTTGTTTTCTTAGATGAACCTACCTCTGGTTTAGATTCTCAAACTGCATGGGCTACCTGCCAATTGATGAAGAAGTTAACCGACAACGGTCAAGCTATTCTCTGTACCATACATCAACCTTCCGCTGTTTTAATGCAGGAGTTTGATCGTCTGTTATTTCTTCAAAAAGGTGGCCAGACCGTTTATTTCGGTGATTTAGGTAAAGATTGTAAAACTATGATCAAATATTTTGAAGACCATGGTGCTCATCCTTGCCCACCTGCTTCCAATCCGGCTGAATGGATGTTAGAGGTTATTGGAGCAGCCCCTGGTTCTAAAGCTACTCAGGATTATAACGAAGTTTGGAGAAACTCTGATGAATATAAGGCTATTCAAAAAGAACTGGATTGGATGCAAGAAGAGCTACCAAAGAATAATAGACCGGAAGATAAAGAAAAGCAGAAACAGTTCGCCACTTCTTTAACGTATCAGTTTAAATGTGTCAGTTATCGTTTATTCCAACAAACTTGGAGATCTCCGGATTTTTTATGGTCAAAGTTTATTTTAACAATAATTTCTGAACTTTTTATTGGATTCACCTTCTTTAAAGCTGATAGAACTTTACAAGGTTTACAAAATCAAATGCTTTCTGTTTTCATGTTTACTGTTATTTTCATGCCCCTAGTTCAGCAATGGCTACCATCTTTTGTTCAACAAAGAGATCTATACGAAGCTAGAGAACGTCCATCAAGAACATTTTCCTGGATCGCTTTCATTGTTTCACAGATTATTGTCGAAATTCCTTGGAATGTATTGGCTGGTACTCTAGCCTTTTTAATTTACTACTATTCTATTGGGTTCTACTCAAATGCATCTTATGCTAATCAATTACATGAGAGAGGAGCCTTCTTTTGGCTATTTTCAGTTGCTTTTTATATTTATAGTGGTTCAATGGGTCTTATGGTTATATCCTTTATCGAGGTTGATGAATCAGCTGCACATTTATCCACTTTGCTATTTACGATGGCTTTATCTTTCTGTGGTGTTATGACCACTCCACATAAGATGCCACGTTTCTGGATCTTCATGTACAGAGTTTCACCTTTAACCTACTTGATTGATGCTTTGTTGAGTGTGGGTGTTGCCAATGTTCCAGTTCACTGTGCTAACTATGAATTAGTTCAATTTACCCCACCGGCAAATATGACATGTGGTGAATATATGGCTCCATACATAACGATGGTAGGTACAGGATACCTTCAAGATCCAATGGCAACAGAGATGTGCAAATTCTGTCAATTTTCACATACCAATGATTTCTTAGCGCAATTCAGTTCTCATTACACTAGAAGATGGAGAAACTACGGTATCTTCATATCCTACATTATTTTTAATTACGCATGTGGAATTCTATTTTATTATATAGCAAGAGTTCCAAAGGATAGTAAGAAGTTGATCAAGAATGAGAAAAAAAAGTAATTGCTCACTTCTTATATTTTTTAATTCCCGATACATATGTACTAGTTATATAAATTACAATACAATATTATTTCTCAATTCATGACAAAAGCTTTTTACATATGCGTGTAAGTATTACAGAAGCTACATGTTATATAAAAATATGCATAGATTAAACAACCTCCACTAAAATATTCTCCGAATCGAATTGTGAAAGGGAGTCTGGTTTATCTGTATTTGATAACCCTACGCATATTTCATATTTGCCACTCTCAATAGGTAAAAGATCGAAGGTAGTTGTAGTTCCCTTAGACACGGATATTGGTCTTGACAAAGTTCCGTTATATAGTATTCTCCTGTTAGATTTAACCAGTAATCTAGATGTTTTATGATCAAAAATTAACAAGTTCAAAATTTTCATGACTGCATTCTGAGTAGATTTTACGTTCTTTGTTGGTTCGATGGTAACTAACACTTTAACCTTTTTACCAGATTCAATTATACTTTTATCCGTACTCAGGGTTATCTTATAAGGGGATTTTCCCTTGTATATTACGGACACCATCTTAGTATCGAATGGTTCTAAAAACTTCGTAAAGTTAACAGAACCAGTGACGGAGGTATCGTGAAAAAATGTCCACCGACATTTTAGCTTTTCTAAGACGTATTCTCTGCACCAAAAGTTTTCTCTCATATCCATTTCTTGTTCTTCGCTCATACCACTTTGAAGGAATTGTCTACCCTTTATAATGTTTGGGATATTCTTATCTTTAAACTTCATTGTTTTATAGTCGATTTTTCTCATTGGGACTATAACTCGGACAGTATGGTCCGCTTCAGCTAAGTAACTTTTACCCTTAAAATCTTCAAATGAAACTTCTAATGAGATAGCATCTAACCACGAATTTCTGAAATCAAGTAATAACAGAGCAAAATCATGAATAGTAAGCTTAGAATCCTTGGTCAGTTGCGTAGTAACGTAATTAACCCAATCTACATCTAAGTTTTCTTTTGAAAGAGCTTCATTTAATGGAATAATATCTAAGCTTGGAACCTCAACAGTTCTTTTTATTGTTATTTCATATGAAGTTATTAAGTCCTTCAAGAAAATTGAATTACGACTTCCTGAATTCATCCCATACCTTACAACCAAGTCGAATTTCGTTAAATCAAAAGGTACGTTAGTCATATCCAGTTCCATCTCTAGTTCCACTTCTTCATTAGGTTCTAACCTATTTGGAGCATTTTTAATTTTTATACACGAATCTTGTAACCACTTCAATTGCCTTTCTACAGCGTATAACTCATCAGCCCTTATTTTTTTCCAGTAATCAGACTTCAACTCTCGTTCAATATTTGTTATTGTACTAAATTGCAGATAATCTATAGGACAACTTAAGGATCCATTTCTAATGCTTATAGAAAATTTCGTAGTTGTACCATCTAACATCATCCATGAATTTATTTCTAGATTTTGACCATTAAGAATTTGAAGTTCTGGTTGCTCCGGTAAAATCTTGAAACATGCATCACCATAATTACATCGTTCATTTTTGTAATTATCCTTTTCTTGGTCCACCACACTTTCATTACTATTATTTTCTGATTTAGTTATCTTAAATTCTTGTAATGGCAAACCAAAAATGGAAATACAAAGCGAATCTATAGTGTGAAACTTTTGAAATGTAGTTTCCTTCAAAATTACTGGGATTGTCAATGGGCGCATAGATTCTGACTTGATAACATATGGATCGGCGTCTAAGAAATATGATTTATCCAATTCGCAAAATTGAAGGGTTTTTTGATTAAATTGCAAGTTTGTAACTGTTACATCAAATTTGAATGGGTTTTGTAATATGCAAGTAAATTCTACTTTATCGCCTATTAAAAAAACATTATCTGCTCCAATTTCATGAGACATCATTTTTGAAGCATTATTTAAATTCAACTTCTTGAATGGATTAAAAACTTCGTCGGTGCTAATCTCCTTCTTTATTTCAATTTCCTCTAACTTATTAATATTGGAAATTTCAGTTTCTATAGGAATCGTAGTATATCCTGGGCTTTGACCTGTAATTTCTAACCTTTGTAATTTCAGATTTCTCAAAACAAATGGGTCCCAGTATGAATTGATCAAATTCTTTTTCATTGAAGGCTTAATGTACTCTGAGATGATTGTTTGTTGTTCGGACCGACTCAATAAATGAGTATATGTTGTTATCAGCAAAGTTGAATAGCGAGAAACAGATTTGTAGTCATGAACCTTTTGCGCTACTAAAATACAAGTATTTAAAACTTTTTTCTGTAAGGTAAGCCAACCAGTTTCGGATGCTATTTTATTAGATGTATTTGACATACAACCAGATACACCATATGCATGCAGAATCATTTCAAAAAGCCTTTCGTAATCAGAATGAGAATTGATATCTTCTGAAAAATTCAGAAGCGTTGTTAACAGTAATTTTAAAACAAAGGATTTTTTTCGATCAAAACCAAGGGTGTTGAAAACGTGGGCTAACGATACATAAACTGAACACTGAGTTTCAATATCCATTATTTTTAAATCTAGGTCAAAGAGTCTGTTTGCAAACTGATATATTTCAAAATTTGGAAATCCCGTTGTACAAGATAACTGTGTGTCATTCTGTACAAATTTAGGAGGCTTACTTTTAACAATATTCGATACAATTTCAGGTGTCAAGTGGTCAGTATTTTTACATGATACCATGAAGGTTAGTGTCTTTAAAATGGAAGTGCAATAAACAATCTGAGGCGCGTACTCACTGTTGCTTGGCAGACTTAATTCGTAATAGTAGAGGATTTTGTCAGATATCGACTTTATCAATATTGGTAGATTCACTTCTTCAACGTCTAAACAGACGTAGTTGCTATTTGTGTTCAATGAGTTTCTTGGGGATTGTAATTGAGCTTGTGTCATGGTAACACTAGTTCTTGATGCAGTTTCCGAAGACTTTTTTGACTCTTCTACTGGGGTAACATCTTGAATTGGGCAAAGAATATCAATAATTTCTGGGATTTGAAACGAGATTTGAAGATATGTCAACAATATGAAGCACATAGCTATACCATCCAGAGCAGATCCTAACCATAAGTAATCTCGGAGTTGATATAGAAGTGTTACAGATTCAATGAAACTTGCCAATGCATCTGTATATCTACCAGCTAATAATTGGAAATTTCCTAAAATCTTTAACTGTCTACCTCTGCATCTTTGGTTAGCTTTACTTTCAGATGTAGAGAGTGTATTAGCTAATTTTATGGATGCTGTTCTCTTCAAACTGTTTGTTGTAATTTCGAAAGAAGACAGCCTTTTGGAGGTATTCGAAGATGATGAGGATGCTGTTAAACTAGGATTCACAGGTGTAGAATTTGGACTGTATCTGGTTATAACTGTTTTAGCAATTGCATTCCCACCAATCGCACCAGGGGATCGTAGAGTAACATGCTTATATGACGAGTAATAATGTGTCAATGATTCCAGGAAATTCTTACCAATATCGCACATAATTGTTCCCAGATTGGTTGATTCCTTAATCTTTGTATAAAAAATATAACCTAATTCATTCGAAATACCTTCCCCCTCACTAATAATGTTTGTATAAATCAAATTAAAGGAAATGACTGTTGGAAACCTTTCTTTAAATAATTTTAGGTTAATTTTTGGATCGCTATTATCATTAACAAGACCAATTACAACAAATGTCTTTCTAAATGGTTCAAAATCATAAAGGAATAAGTCCAATGTATCATTGTGACCTAATGTATTAAAATCGAATAGTAATTTACCATTTGGGAACCCTTGAGGAGTAAAAAAAGAACTATTAATGGGTGTTATATCTAGTAATCTGATCTCATCATATTCTTTTATCCTTGCAACAGCTTGTTTAAAGTCAGTTCTTTTCCACTTACCAATTGGTACTATCAGCGTCCGTATTTTTGCTGGACTCACGTAAGATCTATATTCTATCAGAGAATCCATTTTATCTTTTGCTATGATGAAACAGAAATATCGAAATTAACAGGGTATAATCAAAACAGTACGGAATTCTCTCTCTATATTTCGTAAAAAGTATGTCTTATATTTTGGAAAATATCCGATCAATTACTTGCGTTCTTCTTGATTTAAGTATTGCACCGTTTTGTTTTGATATTCGCTCGATTTCAGATCTACCTATTTTTTCGTTGTTTTTTTTAAACTGAAATATTATTTTCTCTTAAAGCTTACATAAATCTATACAATATTGAACTGGCTTAATGATGCACCCTTTGATTTCATACATATATGATATATCCGGAAATGTATATCATCACAATGGAATTCCTTTTTTTCATTATTTTTTGATTTTTTGGAGAGCCTTATTCGTTGCCTCAACAATTGCAATATGTTCCAAAGCGTGCAATTTAGTCTCATAGTCTTCTAAGGTGTCACGACCTGGAATAATTTCCAACTCCTTGACAATTACAGGCTCACCCTTATCTACCTCCTCGATGACATAATGAACCATGCAACCGGAAATGAAAGGTTTTCCAGTTTCTTGACATTTATTCCAGGCCATCTGAATAGCATGTGTTGTGCCATCAAATTGTCCAGGTAGTGCAGGATGTAGGTTTAAGATGGGGATTGAACTAACACGAGAAAGAAATTCAACACCTAAGATAAGTAGCCAGCCTGCACACACTATTAAATCAGGTTTCTCTTCTTTTACCATCTTGGCTAAATCTTGCTCATACTTTACTCTAGCTTCGCGACGAGCGGCGTTATCTTCCTTTGGAATATCTATAATATATTTGTATAACGAATGAATCCTGGTTGGGATACCTACTTGGTCAGCCCTAGTCAAGCCATATGCATTTTTGCTTGAAGAGATAACTGATACAATCTCACCGTCACCCAACTTACCTTGAGTTTTGGCATCAATTAAAGCCTGTAAATTAGAACCAGAGCCGGATATTAGAACTAGGATTCTTGACATTTTGTTATTTGGTTTGGCTAATCGTAAATAAGATTTTCTCTGCCTGTCAAAAATAAGTTATTAAATATATTATATCTTTTTACATTATGTCTTTTAAACAAAAACGGACAGATATTTTCAAAGGAAATCATTTTCCATAGTAAACAGAGTCACATTTTTCATCTCTAATAGAATGCGTAATATTCTTGATAAAGAAAGGTGTGTTACACAGAAATATTTCCATATGTATGAATAGGTTGACATATTCTTGTACAACAAGTACCTTCGATGGTATTCTTGTTACTTTGTTGCTTCATCTGTTTAGATTTAAGAAATTTACAAAAGGTCAACAAGCATAGCTGCTGAACTCTGGTATTATAAATAGATTGTTGAATCTAGAAATGGATATTTCTTTTAAATTATGAAGTCTCATTCCTTGCCTTGGCATTTGAATAGCCATATGTAAGTAGCTCAAACAGTATAAACCAGTCGGTGAAATGAATCCAGACACCACACGTTAATATGAATAATTTTGCTTAGAAAATTTGTCTTAACCAGGTACTTTAAGAAACCTCAGCATGAAATACTTGTGAAGCAAGAGAATAAGTAAGACTTCCCTGCTGAACGTGTACTGTGGGGCATAACATTATAATTGATATTGCTTTTGAAAATATAGAGTGAAAAGACTCTTAATTTACTTTCATATTGTTCACTATAGTAAGGTAATACGAATCAGATTGTCCTCTACTTAAAGCAAACTCGAATAATCCATAAAAAGTCATGACATCGTATATACCGCCTGTCGGAAACAAGCTTTTCAATCATTCAATACAAGAAATAATAACCCAAATCGAGCTCTTTAAGAAAATTGAACTAAAGGCATTATGTAAATCATTAGGGCTCCCAGTTACAGGCGTAAAAGCAATATTAATTGGTAATATTAAGAAGTTTTTTGATACTATATTCAGTAATTCTAGCACAACTATCAATGTGGACTTACAAACTATAAAAACATTGGTCGATCTATTACGAACGACCGGAAATACTAATCTTCCAACTTTTAATCAACTGAGATCTAGTATTGTGAGTGGAAATCAAGTAGATGCATCGCATACATCAAGTAGCAATAGAGAATCTAAAACAAATAAACGGGAAGTCCAGAAAAGTCCATATGCCAATACAATGCACTTCAAGGAGTCTCCATTTTACAAATTAGTCAAATTAATACCAGAGTCTGCCCAAAAAGTCTTTGTTAATACAGGGCGAGGTGTGTGCACAATTAGATTTCAACTTTCATCCTCTGATTGGTCGCTATTGAATGATAAAACTAAAAATTATAAGTTATATGTTTTCAGTGGGATGGTTAACCCATTGGGTTCAAGAGGCAACGAAGTTATCCAATTTCCATTTCCAAATGAGATAAAATTTAATGGTGAATTGATAAAAGATAATGTTAAAGGTATTAAAAGCAAGACCGGCACTGCTAAGCCAGCAGATTTGACACCATATATGAGACCAAATGATGAAACCAATATATTTGAATTGGTATATGCTTTTACAGTAAGCGAATATCTGATATACATATATATTGTTCAAACTGTTCCTCCAGAAAAACTAATCGAACAAATATTGCAACACCCAAGAATTCTCAAAGCCGCAACACTTTATTATTTGAAACAGACACAAAATGAGGAAGATGACGATGAAATTATGACGACATCCACTGTGATGAGTCTACAATGTCCTATATCATACACCAGAATGAAATATCCAGCCAAGACAACTAAATGTAAACATTTACAATGTTTTGATGCATATTGGTTTTTACTATCGCAATTACAAGTTCCAGCATGGCAGTGCCCGGTTTGTCAAATCGCTGTTACAATAGATGAACTAAGAATATGTGAATTTGTTGATGAAATTTTACGTAACTGTGATGAAGATGTTGAACATATTGAATTGGCATATGATGGAACTTGGAAACCCCATTATGAAGAGGATTTAAATAACTCTCAGAAAACGAAAGAGAATGAAGTTATGAAAGTGAAAGCAGAAAACTTAACAGGAGCTATTAAAGATATTCCAACGAATACAGTATGTGCGTTTGAAAATAATAAATCAATGGAACCAACTACAAAGGAACCTACGATTATATTGTTGGACAGTGGTGATGAGGACGATGACGAACATCACATGGAAATTATTAACAATACATCAGGGGTAACAGAACATAACATTGTTACACAGAGTATATCACCTTCTTATTTGGATACTAATAAACAAAGGAGCACATTGGATCCAGGTGACTGTCAAAGTGTTACAAATAGTGAAATTGTGCGAAAGGAAATTAATGTACTGGATAATAGCCCTCGGCTTACTGATAGATACAGTCAACCACTTAATACTCTCCTAAATAAGACGCCTTTGAATTCTTTGAGCAGTACTCCACTACGCGAAGTCAGTATTGATTCCAGAAATAGGGACATTTTAAATTCTCAAATCAAATATCCTGAATATTTGAAAACGAACCCTTTTCTTGGCAACAGTTTAAGCTATCCTCCATTATCAAATGCGTCTAATATTCCATCTAATAGTATTAAAGAAAGTGATGTAGAGAGATCCGCATCCACAGCTACAGTTGTGATAAATGGTTCGATGTCTAATTATAAAAATGGATCAAACACTAGAGAACTTTCATCGGCTCTTAATACATCGAATGTTGAAAACCCAAGTTACTCCACTAATTTAGATGAGGCGCCTTCGTCAAATACAAAGAAATATGCGAATCCGTTTATGACCTCGACAAGTTCTTCTGAAACAGCGAAGGTGAATAATGAATGTGGCAATATGAAAATTTTTGCGTCATTGCATGAGACTAATACAAATAGTAGTAGAATAACTCCGAATGTACAACTACCTCCTCTTCCTGATCTCCCTGGTAAATTTGTTAGAAAATCTGGAGATGATAATATACAACCTGAATTAATGGCACAAAATACCTGTATTCCTCCAAGGTTACCATTACTTCCACTTACCCATTCTTCTAAAAATGCTATTAGAGACATACTCAATAACGAGAAGTCTACTGAACCAAATTCAATAAATAGCACAAGTTCATCATCTACGCGTTTGTCCCAAATTGGTTCAATGACAACAAAACCGATCGTGGCACCATTTGTGCCACGAAGGAATTATTCAAGCACTGTACCTCAAAAAAGACAGTTATCTAATTCATCATTAGAGCAATCATCTGAAATTAATTTGGAAACACGAAATACACCCTCTTCCTCTTCTACATCGCATCCCTTTAATTTTTAATAAGTAGAAAGAATTGAAATTACATATGCATGATATATAAATACATTTTTTAAAATTTTAATACCTTAAGAAAATATGCCATAATATTATTCTAATGTCATTAATGAGAAAAGTTTATTCAATACCTGGAATCCATACTTTTACATTTTTTCTATAATTTACATATTCTGGGCCAAAAAAGCTTTTCAGATAACGTTCTTCAATTATAATTCTTTTATTGAAAAAACTCCACAACACATATGTGAATGCGACAAATGAAATTGGGTTTAACATTACCATCTGTAATCCTAATGCCCACCAAAAAAATCCAAAATAGCTAGGATGTCTGAAGTATGCGTAAAGTCCGGTTGTGACCAATGTATGATCTTTCTGTTTCTCAGTTTGCAAAATATGGGAAAATGATTGTGCTGCAGTATACATTGCTAACGATCTTATAAATTGTCCAATTACAGTAACTATAAGTCCCACAACGACTATGAAATAACGTAACCCTCCGTAAGATTTCATATTTGGAAAAAATATAATTTCTATCATTATTTCAAAAATTGCAAAGGCGTGTGCACCAATGTATTCTTTCCCATTGTTAAACAGTAAAAAGGATTCAGCGTTGACTTTACCTGGGTTGTATTTGGCTGTAATATAATACTCTAGAAAATGGAACAATGACAATGCTATTATATAAACATTTATACTCTTGAAGCGGATCAGTGGTAACATACCTAAAAATAGGCCTAACAGGATACCTAAAGTGAAAGATGTTTGTGAGATTAAATATGGGGGATTTTGGGTGATATCAGGGAATACTTTATCATCGATTATGACAGGAAAGTTTGGATCATTATCTGAGCTATCTGGACTGTCTAAAGGGTTTTTCATGTTTTATATAAGCAATTCTACCTGCTCTGGTATCTCGTCTTGCAGTTATTTTTCAAGCAACTAATAATTCAGATGGCTCTGTAGTTATTATATAAACATTTACAGTTCTTTGTTTCATCAAATTTCATGCTGACCCGAATAAAATGAAAATTTCCCGATCAGGAATATTACATGAAAAGATCATTACGGTTGATACATTATGAAAACCTCAAGAAATGGGTTAAATTCAAATATAATATTAAATTCTTTTCTCAAAACTATATGTATATCTCTATGTATGTATTTGTATAAGTGACTTAGATTGAACCCAAACGTTGACCTGTTCCACGGAAATTACCTTGATTATTGGAACCGTGGACATTACTACTAGAACTCTTACTTTCAACACCAGAATCAGGGGCCCTGGAACCTGTTGTAGTTCCTGCCATGTTTGAATGAGTTTGTCTAGGTGGTTGAGCAGAGCCACCAAGCTTGTTTCCATTGCCTCTAAAAGTAGAACCGAATAAATTTCCGGTTGGTAGAGCTAGTTGAGTGTGTCCCCTTTTAAAAGTTCTGACTCTTGGTCTAAATAAGCTTTCATAAATATAAACGAACCAAAATGGAGCACCGAACTTACCACCTGGAGATCTACCATATGTTGGGGCCTTTTTAGTAATGAATCCCCAGATGGGGCCAAAGGTTCTAGTATCCAAACATAAATAAAGATAGCCGACAAAGACACCGATAAGATAAGTAACAAGACTGCCTTCGCTGAAAACAAATGAAACTATAAGTTGTAATATTGGCAAATATTTACCATAAACTGGGATAAACCCATAGAATAGTACCTTCTGGTTCGCATTGTCGACTGCCCATGTAAAGGTTAAGCACGAGCTGAAAGCAACTGTTAGTACCATTGGGGAGTTACCAAACACCATGGTTGAAGTAGCCACAATCCCAACTATGCAAAAAATCAAATAGAATACATAGTCGATGGCTGGTCTAAACATACTTGTGATAAAGAAATGTTCATTTTCTAATTGTGCAGATCTTGTGTAAATATTGTATAATTCCATTAGAGTCGCCATTGGTGGTCCTGGTAGAATCATCACACAAGTGAATATTCTCCAAACTTGGTAGTAATTAAATACTTCGTTCCATTGGTAAATAAGTTTACCAAACTGTACTAAATCCAGTGCAGTTACCGAAGTAACTATACACATTATTAATATCAAATGCCTAGTAATTGTTGGAAGGCTGTGCCATACGCTACTGAAGGTGACTGTATCATTTGTGTTATTTATTGGTGTAGATTGTTTTCTACCCATACCACCTCCGAGTGTGTGTACATTCTTAGGTGCCATTTTTATAGCTTGAGCGTGTATTGTGGTTTACACTAAAGTAGATTAGGACACCCTTTCAAATAATTTAATTTAGTTTAACATTTAATAATTCAGTGTTCATATTACCCGAATATAAAAAGATTTGCGAAAAATTTGATGCTATTGAAAAATTTTGCTAAATGAGCTAGTAGTTTAATTATTCATATATAGTATAAGTGTTCTTACTTTAGACAGAGTATAAATAATTAAGCTAAACTGCTTTTAATATGGCTGTCAAGACCAATAGACAAATTCTTACTAAAGGTAAAAACTATGCTGCTAAGCAATCCAGAAAATTTGGTGCCGATGAGGTAACATTCGATAAGGATTCAAGATTGGATTATTTAACTGGTTTCCATAAGCGTAAGCTTGCAAGACAAAAGAAGGCTCAGGAATTTAACAAAGAACAGGATAGACTTGCAAGGATTGAAGAAAGACAAAAAGTTCGTGATGAAAGAAAGAAGCAGATGGACGAACAAATGCGTAGATTCAAAGAAACATTGCAAATACAGGCTGAAATTGAAGAGAACATTTCCAATGGTAAAAAGAATATGGAAGATAATTTATCTGAAGACTCATGGGATGGATTTTCCGAAAATGAAAATGGTGATGATAATATACCTGAACAACAACCTAAGCCAATACTAAAAGGGAAAGCTCTTTCGACAGCGACATTTACTGACGATACTACTGTCGAAATCGAATCTTTAGAACCAAATGAAAATTTCGAATTTTTGGCCAAGATGAACAATGTTAGATTGGAACAGTCAGAAGAAGTTTTGGATGAGAGTATAACAAGAGCTAAGAAATATGCTAAGTTCTTAAATATGGATGATGAAGCAGAAAAGAAGAAGCCGAAGAAGAATAAGAAATTTAGATACTTAACGAAGAATGAAAGAAGAGACAATAACAGAAAGGCTAAGAAGAACAAATACAGAAAATAGGATTCTAAGCGTCATTGCATACTATGGTATACTACCACAACGAATCGTGAAAAGATTCATTTCATTTCCCAGCAAGCAAACAGCATTGTATAAATACTTAACGAGATTATATTAATTGTACAGATTAACGATACTTTTATTTGATATCTATATAATTATGCTTTTGTTGGCTTGTGAATATACTCTGATTCAAGCTTAAATATTATCCAGACCGCCCTTCTAAAAACTTCTAGGTAGTGTAACTCACCATCAAAGAAAATGTACTTATTTGTGTAAGACATAGTGTATAACGCAATCCAAACCCACCAAAATCTTATTATAAAATCACAGCATATACCAGCATAGTAAGTGAGCTTAGAAAAGGATACTTTACTTCTTCTCAAACTGCCAAAAGAGCTTATTGCCCAATCCATTCTGACATCCCAGAAAAAAGAATACGAAGAGTTGATAAAAAGGAACCAGATTTGAAGCATGTAGAAGTTGGATGATAAACCATTGTTTTGATTGATTCTAGAGTACCATGTACAAACCAATATTGGTAAGTTGCAACAATATTTTAAAGCATTAAACAGTAGAGACAGATCACCTACCAAATAATATTCCCTAAGACATTGTGCAATTCTCAACATTGATGGTAGAGAAGAAAGTACCAGATCAAGGTTTGTTAACGGCTTACCAAATAGCATGGATGTAAATAAAAGGAAATCAATCAATGGTCTTGTAAAGGAGGTAAGAGAATCGGATATCAGGATGTAAACATTGCGTAATGTACGTGGAGTTGGTTCAATAAATACCAATCTTTTTACACAATATGTTAAAATATAAGATTCTTTGAGAAGCATATTTATAATGAAAATACATTGAATCAACGGAATTGAATGGAAAATTACTATCTTGAAACGGGATGCTTCTTCTGAATCCCATGTTAGAAACCCAATAATGGTAAATATATGTAACGGTATGAACATTTTAGTTAACCAGAGCGCAAATTTATATGAGGTACGTATCAATTGGATATTTGTTGGCGATTGATGCATATCCTGTGGGTATTTCAATTGAAGTGTCGATGCAACATCGATATGATTCCTGTTAAGAAATTTCAGTATACCAAGCCATAGCCATACAGCAAGAACTAATATCACGTTTAGTCTTTGAGGCAAAGGTGTATATAAAAACGTCGAGGATGATGATATTTTGGCTGTGTTTATTTTCTCATTCATATTTTGGAGTATTGCTATTTTTGTAGTGTGTGCAAAGAATTGATGAATTCTTGAAATGCCGTTTACCTGTATATATATATATATATTGTTTTTGCCGGACGTGATGAAGGAGGGCAATGAATAACAATGAAAAGATATGGTAAATCCTCATTTACAAATAGAGTAAATAATAAAAGCGGTATTAAAGACTACGTAATGTAAAATAAGTAGGATCAAAATATATAAAAAAATACTAGGATATATTTGGATTGACTATGTGTCAAAGTATTCCCATTCACCTAATTCGAACACAGTACCTAGTACTAATTTAGCGTGTTCAGCCATGTGATCAAAACTCAATCTGTCCAAAGTATCCATAGTACTGTGGATATACTTATTGCTCTTTTTGAATTCACTTTCCATGACAAAGGCAGCTGGGTAGCCATTCTTGGTTGCACTACCATGGTCGCTACATGCGTAACCGCAAGTGGTGTCAGCATACGGGATAGATAAATATGAATCAATCACTAATTTGATAAACTTAGTTAAATTTGGCGCTGTATAATCGGTAATAACACCCACATGTTCTTCCTTTGGGTTCTGAACAAAACCAGTCATATCTTGTTGCAACATTGCTACAACCTTCTTATCGGTTGAAGCATAATCAGTGAAAACATCTAAAGAACCCAGTAAACCACCTTCTTCAGCAGAGTAAAAGTGGAATTCAACAGTATTCTTTAAATTATCTTTTGTTTTCTTTAAATGTTCAACGAAAACACGCAGAGCTTCCAAATTGGTGACGGTACCTGAGCCATTGTCATCGGCACCTGGGGCAGGTAGGATGTTTGGGAATAATAAATTGATGGAATCTAGATGAGAACCTAAAACGATAATATTTTCAGGATCCAGAGTTCCTTCAAATTTGACAATGATAGAAAATTGTTTCCATTCTTTATGATCAAAATGTTGAATAGTAACCATTCCTTCTGGTAATTTATCCGTAATTTCATGAATTTGTTCAGATAACCATTCAGCGGCTTCAAAACCAGTTTCAGACTTATAATAACGAGTGTAGAAACTTGTAAATTTAGCCAAGTTAGCATGCATATTAGTTTTGTTGATATCCTGAATCAGAGTATTAACAATGTCAGAATGATTGACAGATTTAGGGTATTTGTAATTAGGAACGTCAGGAAGTTCAGGTTCCTTAGAAAAAAATGGAAAGGCATTCTGATGTTTGGTGATATCAAAAAACTTTACGCCTCTTCTTAGCAATGCTAGTTTCTCAGATTCAGTTGCAACAATAGTCTTCTTATCATCTAATTGTAGCACTCTTACTGGTCCGAATGGGAAAGCGCTAGCAGTAGATGTAAGGGCAGCTGTCACCCATAATAACGTCTGTAGTTTCATAATGGTAGATTAGGAGCTGCTTTAATTGTATTGTGGTTTGATTATCTGTCATAAAAGTATAATTACGGAGTAAGGAAATGTCTAAATGTAATCTCCCTATCCTGTATGTCATTTCTCGCATCGCTTCTCAATTAAGGAAAAATTAAAATACAGCATTGAAAAATAGATAAAGAGGCAAAACAAACAGTAACCTCAGGAACTGGGTGCCTTTTGACCCTTTTAGTTGATATTATACTTGGATAGCAGTTTAAAACTATAAGTTTACTACCGTAAAACGAGAATACGTGGTAAGATGGACGAAATTAATAACTTTATTAAGGATCAAGATGATGTTGCCTTTGAATACGAGATTCAAAAAATACCACAAAGCATTTTAACATGGAAACGTTATGTAGAACATTGGAAAACCCAAAATAAGGAAGGTGAAAGACCTATAAATGATATTGCGTGGCTTTACAGGCGATTTTGTAATCAGTTTATCCAAGATGCAGATATTTGGGATGAATATATAAACTGGGTTATAGAGTCGAAGACTCTCAGCAACTACTTGGATACAATTAGTCTTTACAAGGACTGTTTAAAACATTGCTCGCAGAATACAGATAAAATCTGTATAGCATATTTAAAATACTCCGTAAGTCAATATGATTTACAACAGATCCGGGAAGCTCTCGATATTACCCTACAGCAACTTAACAAAGCATCCCATTATAAACTGTGGAATATCATACTGAAGTTTATTGATGATGAATTTATGCCATTATTAAATGGTTCTTATGAAATAGAGGAAACTCAAAGGGATGAGCTTGAAAAATTGATTCGCAATTCCATTCACAACAGCCAGCAAGCAAATAAACATCATGAGGAAGAAAACAATAATATATGGGTTTCACAATTACTGGAAAGATATTTAACTGTTTGTCCAGTTGAGAAACGAAATGATATATTACTAGATCTGTCAAAAACCAATGACTTTGTAACAATACATTCTACCTATAAGAGATATTTATTTAGTGGAGAAGATGAAAAAAATATTAAGCCATCTGATAAAGTTCCATTTTCTCTAAATTTGATTTTCCTCAACACATTACAACAGTTGAATTTGTTCAAAGAATATGACAAATTTATTGCTGCTTTGAAAAAAAATTACCCAGATGATTGGCTGATCCTTGATTTAAAATTGGCTAAATACTATATCTTCAGAGGACATTTTGACGAGGTTGAATTGTTATTAAAAAAGGATCTAGTTACTACACGAAAAATCAAGGATTTCTCAATTATTTATGATTTTTTCATAGATTTTGAACTGTCTTTGATTGATGTCCTATTCCAAGAATCTGAAGTTAACAAAGTAGATTCTCATAAAAGTATTATTGAAAAGCATTTAGAAAAGTTAAATGACTTTGTTAACTCGTATAAAATTCAACTCAATGATTTATATTTAAGACAAAATCCAAATAAAATCAGTACCTGGCTTGAACGAGTAAAATTATATGGTACCAATGAATCAAAATTTGAAATATACACAAAAGCTATTTTGAGTATAGATCCAATTAAAGTTCAAGAACCAGGTTCGTTTAGTGATTTATGGTGTGAGTACGCTAACATTTATTGGAACCACAAGGATTACGACTCTGCTAGAGAGATATATGAAAGAGCTTTGAAGGTTCCGTACCCATATTTGAAAGATTTAGAAAATATATGGATGTCATGGGTTACAAATGAAATTGAAAAAGAGGGGATTAATCGAGGGTGCTTTATGCTTGCTACTGCATTGAAAATACCTGAGAATCCAAAGCTTTTGTTGGAAAAGTTCAATAATGGTCATAAAAAAATACCTGCACAAACCATAGTCTTTCATTCTTTGAAATTATGGTCATTTTATATCGATCTAATGGAGTTGTTATCTTTGGAGAATCTTTCATCTAAAAGTACAGATATTAATAAAACCATTGAATTGTATGAGCAAGTTATTTCATTGGACTTGGTTACACCATTGATATTTGTCAATTATGCGAATTATTTAAAGGAGGTAGGAAAGATACCCGAAAGTTTTCAAGTTTATGAGCGTGCAGTAGCTATTTTTCCACCAGAGGTTCATTTTGAAATATGGAGTGTATTTTTAAGGGAGGTAGCAGGTACAGGAGGGCAGTATTTATCCAGCGAGCATGTACGTGATCTTTTTGAGCAAGCGTTAGCGGAATTAGCATCTAGTGAAGTTGATTATAAGACCATATATCTTTCATACACTTCATTTGAAGAAGAACAAAGTGGTGTTACAAAACAGAGTATTAATATTCTAGTCCAAGGCGCAAAGGATATTGATAACAAATTTGTCGATAGCAAATTGGCATTATGGGATCTTGCAATTTTCAAAATAAAAAAGGAATTTGGAAATGAAGCTACGAGGGAATTGTATGAGGAATGTATTCAAGTGATCCCAAAAACAAAAGTTACCAAATATATCATAGATTTTGCGCAGATTGAATCAGGGCTTGGTGAAGTGAAGCGTGCAAGAGAAATTTTAAACTACGGAGCTAGATTACTTCCACCTGTACATAACGATACCCTCTGGAAGTACTGGGAAGAGTTTGAAGTTACTAACGGTGATAAAGAGACTTACAAGGATATGCTAAAGTTGAAGAGGACGCTAGAAGAAGAAATGAAGGTGGATACTGAGACATTAAGTAAAGATGAAGGCAATATCCAATTTGTCACATCTGTAAACCCAATAAAACCTAAGATCGCCATTCCTTCCACTTCTAACCCAGAAGAAATTGATTTGGACGTTTAGAATATACATAATTTATATCAATGCTTGATACTCATCAATCAACTCATTCAAGTTTTGCATGACTGTTTACATCCATGCACTATATAATGTACGGGTTTATAATTATCATTTGCGCTAAACTATTTTTGAAAAATTATAAAATATTGAAAACCTATTTTTTGCGTGTTGCTGGAAATCGCTTAGCCGAGAGTCCGTCTAGCTTGCCCGAATTTCTTTCTACTGAGAGTTTCCGGGTTCACTACTTTCCGCTCGCTGCCTACTGTGCTCCGTCTAAACCTGTTGACTAGGCTGAGGTCCTACACCAGCACGTCTTCGAATTTTTCATTCCAAAGGGGACGCGCTGGAGTCGCAGACTCGTGATTACCCTCTGGGAATGCTTTGTATGTACCATTAATCTAACTAACATTAGCTGAAAAGAATAGTATATGTAGATTCATGTTTTTTGTTACTGTTTGGTTCAAGTAGTCCACAGTACGATAAATTTAAAGCAACATGCCTCCAAAATTCGACCCAACTGAAGTTAAATACTTATACCTTAGAGCCGTCGGTGGTGAAGTCGGTGCTTCCGCTGCCTTAGCTCCAAAGATTGGTC
>JAJMCG010000127.1:0-30223 GCA_030572895.1 Jamesozyma jinghongensis
CCCAGTCTTATCCTCCAAGTTAAAGAGAGGTGCTAAGTCTAAGATTGAAGCTGCTTTAGCTGAAGCTATGCAAGCTCTATCTATTGAAGAAGCTACCACCGATGAGTTAAGAAAGGCTGAAGTTGGTTTGAAGAGAGTTGTTACCAAGGCTATGGCTACCCGTTAAGTAATTTAATGGATAAGTAGGATCACTAACTTGATTCTTTTATTTGTTTCAGTTTTCTTATTAGTTTGTACCCTAGAATAAATAAATATATTAGAACATTAATATTATATTATTATCACATAATAGTTGTTGGGGATATTTTAGCTTTGTTTCGTTTTTGGTAGGTATCCGTTACTATTTTAGCAAAAGGTACCAATCTAAAATAAAACTAAGAGTACATTTTTTATTACATGAAATAGCTAAGTTTTATTTAAAGAATTTGTAATATCATTCATACCTGGGATCAATTTTTCTAAGATAGAGAAGTTTGTTTCTAGGTATTCAAATTGATCCTTTAATGCACAGCAAGATTAAGAGGAATGGATCTTCTAGCAGAGCTTCGATCTTGATTAAATACATATAATCCATCACATCTGTTACATTCTAATCCGGAAAATAGCTGACCATTTGAAGTTTGTTTAACTGTTTCATTTTTGGATTTAGCTTTATTGATGTCACGGAGTTCAGGAACATAGTTACAACTAATGCATCTATATCCATTAAATCGATAACGCGCATAACAACGAGCACATATTTTATGTTTGCCTGTCCAATCTCTATAAAACTGTCTGACACCAACTCTTGGGCAAGCAATGCATTTCTTTAAATTTTTTGTCATCGAAACTTTCGGTTGCTCCTTCTCACAATGACTGTGACATCCATGAGCTGCAATTTTGTTTTCTAACAGGAACTGTTTATCACTGTCAATATGCAATCCATAAACATGATTCAATCCCCTCCTTTCGTCTAAAAATGTAAAATATACGGGTTTTCTAATTACCGAAGTGGGTTTAGGTCTAGTTTTAAAGGTGCTTCGACAGTATGATAGAACATTTTGTAAAGCTGAGGTGCCTGAAAGTCTGCAGTCAAAAGTGAACCGGCAGTGAACTTCACGACCCATAATGACACCCTTCTTTTCACATTTGGTAGTTACAGATGCTGAAATACCAAGAGATCTAGCAATGTTTACTATGCCTTCCATAATGGATTGGTAAATTGTTTGAATACTAACTTTATAATCTCCACTGGTGCCTGAATCTGTAACGTAGCCATCTGCATCAATTAGACCAGCTAAAAATGCCTCACGCACTTCTATCTTCTCATTCCACATGAACTCCGGAATTTGCTTTTCGCCGTTATCATCTCTCTTAAATTTTAATTTTAGCAATGTATTCCAAAAGGGGTTGTTAGTCTTACAATTTCTAGTATACTTCTTACCTGGAACTTTATCTCCATAAAATAATTTAACATGCTTAGCTCTCACTGGGATACGTTCTTCGGTGTAACTTGGGCGTAAACCCCAGTGTTTTCCATGTTCGATAATGCTAGTCATTAAAGGGGCATCGAGTATATCAACTGAAATTTCTGGTATTAGAGTAGTACCGTCACCCATCCATAAACCCAGAAGCCATGCCATGCTAATAACGGCCGGTGTAATCAAATCCTTTTGCCCGGTAAGGAAATTGGATAACTCTCCATTCCCTTTTAAAACTGGATGGAAACTCATCACGGATTTTGTTCTAGTATCGCTATCAAGCATGTCTAAGTCTCGCAATTCAATGTCATAATGAAGATAATCACCTAAATTGGATTGGATATTATTTGAATATAATTTAAGATCATCCATCGCTTCCGGTGTCATATGGAAGGTTTTGATATGGTTTTTCGGAATAGTAATTATTCTGCCATCTAGCGTTGCTGAATCATCTAATGTTTTCCATTTTAAGAGCATTACATTTTTCTTATTCGATTTTTCAACTTTAATTTTATTAGAAATCTTTAAATGGAGCTTATGACCCAATGAGCATTTCAATTCAAGTCTTTGATAGATATTTTTACGACGTTGGTCTGTTTCTGAAAGATTTTCGAAGACTCGATGTTTAGTCCTCTGATGTAGCGTATACGTTGTTTGAATATCTCTTTCTACTTTAATAACACGTGCTGATGATCCATCCACGCACATTACCATTGAATTTTCTTTTATTTCTCTAATTTCCTTGACTGTTCCATCAGCCATTATTAGTTTGGTGCCATCTTCGAACATATTAAAAATACTATAATAATATAACCTGGGAATGAAAATTGAAAGTAATTCACAGAATTGAAGAATTTTAAGAGGAAACAGATGATATAAGAATGATGGCTATGAAATGCAAATTGGATATGGTTTAAATATTTCAACCATCATAAAATCCACAAAATAAAAGCATGAATGAGACACGATATATCATTCTTCATTTGGAATAACGTATTTGAGGAATCTTAAGGAACGCCAAAAATTGAATAATTCTATAGCCATTATTGAAATATTGTATACATTTTGCTTCACGAAAATAACGTGAATTTCTCAGTGTGTTACTTATTTGTAAAACAAATATCCACGATTGACGATGAGAACGCGTCTGTGATTAATTTTACTCGATGTCTATCTTTTCTAGAAGAGGAAATATCATATGGAAATGGGATGGAGGATATCAATACGATTTTGGAGTAATAATATTACTAAGTTGCATAATGAAAAACTACCAAAAAAATAGTTTTTACAGTGGATTTACCGTACACTCGAAAAAACGCCAAACTGCAATAATTTCATATTCTTCATTCGTTTGACATACGACATTTTGGTTCCTCCAAGAATACACTTTGAGTCAGTTTATTTTGCTGGTGTTTTCCAGTGATTTACTGCAGAAAAAAGTGTTACTATATTTATGTATTCAAGTTAGCGTCTAGCTATTGCAGAATTTTTTTGTATAGTGGTTTAATTCCTTTAGGGATATGTAATTAAGATCATGTCCATGTAATGTAAAGAGGACATCGTAGTTTTGAAGGAAAAGTTTTTTTTTTTTTAAATGTAATTAGTTTTAGAGTAATCAAAAATCAACTAGATAGCTTGGTACAATTAATAATATTGAGTGGTTTACACCTATGTTCAATGGATAGCAGCGATCTTTAGTGGAAATTATTTTAAAGATAACGAAATACTAACAGGGTCTGATAATAAGGCGATATCGAAGTTGCTGTACTTATCAAAAAAAAGGTTAATAAAGTTTCGATAATTCCTATGAATTGTGATTAATGTTAAACGAAAATATAGTCGGAGAATTTACGCTAACAAATTTAATTCCCCTGCGTTCCCTTTGTTCTGAGTTAAAAATTAAGTATAAGTTTCTACAAGGATATTTAAACGATTAAACTTTATTAAAGTTATTTAACAGTAATATCGATGTAATAATTGTTAGGGCCGTTACCACAACTGGAAATTTTGATGTAATTTTCTACGCGATTTAAAGTTGTGCGGTAAAAAATTTAATGTAATTTTTAACACAGATATTTCTTCACATTGTTGAATTAAAGCATATTTGTGCACCTGTAGTGGGATTTGAATTCAGCGGAATTTCTTGAACTACGTATCAATTTTAGTGGCTAATAATTTCTGGCAGAGTACCTTTTACGATATATCTTGGCATCAAGGCAATTCCATTTAAATTCACGGTAAAATATTTGTATATTATTCGGTTAAACCTCAATTTGAGTTTTGATATTGTTACTATCAAATATCCTTGAATCGAGAAGATTTTATTGGATATAATGATAATCTCGTATCTACAATAATTTACATAGAATCACCTCTGAATTTACTATTTCACATATCCGGAGAATTTGATATCCATTTATCTTATTTGAGGTAAGTAAAAGGTTTTTCAGGGAAATTTGCTGGTGAAGCTGAGTAAAAAAACTAAACGCGTACAATGAAAAGAGTGAAATGTTTCATCTGCCATAAGCGGAAAAAGTTTTTTTTCTTTTGGGCTATTCAAGAGGGATACTAAATTTCTACGACTGAATACTCTGTGTATTTTGTGTTATATTATTCGCCGATTGAATTATCTCTTCAGTCTGATCTTTTCTGATTCCTTATTTTATGAGGTATCCAATGTAAATGACGACACTATATATGACAGAGAAATTATCGTGGCACGATATATTACGTATTAAACAAGGTTATAGTGGCTTGTAAATTGGCAGAGTAATTAATATTTTGGACTTGACGAAACATATTATTATCACATTTCGTTTTAGTAAAAGAAATGAAACTAAACTAGGAGCACATAGTAATGTCGTAGACATGTCAATAACCTTGCGTTTGAATATTTAATAAATTAGGTATTTAGCTCTGTTGATAACTTTCTGAAGTAGATTTTTTCGAGTATCATAAAAAGAATGTTGGAGGTATCCTACAACAACAGTTATGAGTTGTCCACGTTTTTTTTTTGTTCAAGATAGAATTTTCTGCACCTTCGAGATACCTAGTAACAAAAAATATGGAAAGTTTATTCATTAATGGTTTCAACCACAATAATTATGGTGATAAAAATCTTAATGACGACTTGCAAGGCTAAACAAAATAAAAAAAAAAAGGGAACAATTAATTTCTTAATGGTTTGTGACAACTAGAGTCTAATGTACCCCATCACCATTATCGTGCTAGTATTTTTAGAATTTATTTTCTAACATATATCGAAGATATGATTTTGTTGTTAAGCATAAACAGCATTTTAATTAGAAGTTACAATACTCATTTCGAACACATATAAATATTTTTATTATTATCATACAAAGTTATAATTTATAGAAAGAGCAACATTCTACTAACCATTTATTATCATTTAAACTCATTCATGTACTTTTCATTTGGAAATTAAAACTTAGATTCCATAGAAGAATCAAAAACACGCATATGCAGGTATACGAATCTATTTGATTATAAGTGAAAACTTCAATACTTTGTCATATTTTGTTTCAGTGATGATATTGCATGCTCTAATATCCTTCCATTGACCATCTTAAAATTTGTAAGGTGCAAAAATTAAAAATTTCTACTTAAACAATCCAATGTTCAATTTCTCAAAATTTAAACGAAAAAAAGATACCAGAGTATCTTAATCATAATCCTATGTATTCAATCTTAAAATATATACGTATGGTATTGTATGTAAAATATCAAATGATATGAATTAAAATTCATCCCATTCATCCTCGTTCTTCTTGGCTGGTGCAGGGTTGGCTGGTTTTGGATACCCGTTGGTGTTTGTATTAACATTACCTTGTTGCAACTGCTGTTGTTGACTTAGATTTGTATTGCCATTAGGGCCCGAACCATAATATTGATCTTGTATATTCTTTGTGAATGAGGAAACGGCTTCATAACCATATTTACTGGTTTCTTGAAATTGTTGACCAAATTGAGCTGCTGCTCTCTTTGTATCTTCTGATAATTCACCATTTTGCCATTGTTCATAACCTGGTTTGATGACAGTTTCATTAACGTCATTGAAAGATTTAGTAACTGCAGACGAAAAAAGACCCCAACCCCTAGATAAAGTACCCAATGGATCCTTTTGTAAGTTTTCTAAATTCATTGTACTGTTATCAACAGTTTTGTTTGCGTTGCTGGTTGTTGTACTAATTGGCGCGGAGCCAAAGCCTTGGTATTTACCACCTTGAGATGGAGGTAAATGATCCGGTTTTTCCTGGTTCTTCTTACCTAATTCAGCAAAGTATTGTTCATTCTTACCCTTTTGATCAACAGCAATCTTCGGAGTAGCAGAACGACGGTTCTCTAATGGAGTGTCTGATCGACTTGGATTAGTTATATTGTTTTGGTTGGAAGGTGTAGTTAAGCTTGATGGATCAAAATCTGGATGTTGTGGTTCAACAAATGTTTTACCTTCACAAATACATGTCAATTTTTCTTTATAATCTTCAGCAATTAGATTATCGTATTTAATTTGTTGAGGTAATTTCAAATCAATACCATGTTCTGACATATACGTATTGAATGGTTCGTTACCACCGTTTTCCATTCTTATCAGTTCCTCAGACTTAAATTGATCCATGGTGATCGATCTAACAAAAGAGATATGGACACCCAAACTTCTGTGAGTACCTGCACACTCTAAACATATAAAGATACCAAATTTTGGAGAAGCCCATTGTGGGTTTGGCGCATTACAATCAACACATCTTTTGTTAGCACCAACTTTTTGTAATTGCAATAAACGTCTACGATGGTCTGGATCAACTTTCCAATCTGACATTTTTAGTACTTGGCTGACTTTGGCGATTCGAAGATTGAGTTTGATTCCAAGATCTATAAATTTTCAGATTGTTACTTTTAGTGTTTCGCGCTGTACAAAAAACTTCTGTGAGGGTAACAAAACAAAATTCATTGTAAAGATTAGATTTACTTATTGGAGGATCAATAGTAGCATCTCGATCTGAATATCATATAAGTATTACACCCCCAGATATAAATTACACCAGTTTTTTAGAACATGTTTACAATGGAATTTCTTGAATAAGAATGCTGAAAATGTTAGTTTATTCCTGATATTTATATGTATATAAATAAATACGTATAAGTGAACGGATACATAGATATATGTATGTGTATGTCTTATTTCTTTAAATCCTGTAGAAAACTTCTAATATAACCCATGTCCTCAACTAACATCTTTCGAAGCCATAATGTCTCTTGTCTTTGTGATTCAATTTCGCTCTCTAACGTTTTGATTCTTTTATCCTTTTCAATGAGAGACTCCTCATATTTTGTTCGCATATTGTTTAATGTGCCGTCGACGTTAAATGAAAGAAGAGGATTTGTAGATGTAGAAGTGGAGGTTGAGGTGTTAGTGGCAGGTGCCGATATTTCTGCCATTAAACTGTTCCCATCACCTGCATTGTTGGTATTGTTGTTGTTTGTGTTTTTAAGAATATTAATATTGTTGTTCGTAGTGCTGTTATTTGTTGGACTGATGTTGTTGTCACTTACATTGGGTATGACATTGCTTACATTGTCATCATTGTTCATAGATAAATTAGAACCTGGATCACCTGTACTACAAGCTGTGGCTGGATTAGATACGCCATCCTTAGAACTGATCAATCCGTTTTCAATAGATTCCAATATATTATTATTGTTATTATTGTCATTATTATTATTATTATTATTAATGCCATTATTTTCTTTATTCGTCTCTGTTGCGGTAATGTCATTTTTCAGTGGATTACTGTTATTTCTAATATTGGCAAACCTTATATCATCCATCATGTTATATACAATAGAATTCTTTGGTTTTTTATTTATATTTGTGAACTTTAAGAGATCATCCATTGTGCCATCATCAAAATTTAAGGAGCCTAATGATCTTCTCTTTCTGTGGGTCAAATAATTGGAGCCGTTGTTTTCATTGTTGGTCGTCATATTTCCATTTGAGGCAGCATTCGCGTTTGCATTGGTATTTGCGTTGGTAATGGAGTTGAAATTATTTCCCAACATATCGTCATCGCCAGAGAGACTAAAAGGGAATCCACCGCCTCCTCCGGGACTTGTCGGTTGTGTATAATACCCGTTCAATGATCGAGATGAAATGGTATTATCCTGTGGCAACATTTGCAATCTTTTGTGGAGTTGTAGAGATAATGTCGCATCATCCAGAATGTTATTGTTAATATTGAGGAAATCTTCATTACCTATGACGTCGCTCTTGGATATCGATGCCTTTCTGGAGCTCTTAAAATTATTTCTCTTTCTTCCTTGATTAATTAGTTTCCCTGTACGAGGGTTATAGTAATTTAATATCCCTTCTGTTAGCATCGGCCAATATTGATCATTTTGGTTCAATTCTGCATCATCCTTCACTTGAAATAAAGTATCATTGATTTTATTAAAATATTTGCTGTAGGGGCTCATTTCAAATCCCAGCTCTAACTCCTTAAGTATCTGCTGGAATCTCTGAAATAATTCAATGTCGGATTTAGGAGAAGATGAAGCATCGCAAAGCAATCCGCTGGATATCAAAGAATTGTAAATCTTCGAAATTTTGACAAATATCTTGGCATACTGAGGATGAATCGACGATGGATTCTTCCGTTTTCTCAGAGATTTTGTACCATCCTCGCCAACACCAGTAGTACTGGAATCTTGAATATGACTACTGTTGAGAATAGTCCCATTCGTGATCATGTTGTAAGTCTTAATAATGAACACATCTACCTTTGTCGGCTGATAAGAGACCTGTATGCCCGTGCCTAGATCCTCATTCAACGTGTTGAAGTTCATCACAGTGTCGATTTCCTCACCTTCACTTGTCTCTTTTAACTCATTCCCTAGACGGTTATAATTAAATAATTTTTCAGCAAGGGATAATTTTGTTCGTCGTTCCTTACGAACAATTTTCCAATTTCGTGATCTTAAAAGTTGATGAATCTTTAAAGACGTGTTAGTGTATCGATCTATAAATAAATAAAAGTCCAGAGACCCAATGCAGTCCCCTAATCCTCCTCAAAATTTATTCCGCAGAAAGAAGGAAAGTAGACGTGGCATTACATACAGTTTGTTACTTCTCGGCTCTGTTGGTACCGGTAAGACATCGTTCGCTAACAACCTTGTGGAGTCTAATATATTTTCCCACGAATATAATCAGATTGGCTCTGAGAGTGGTGAGTATACTGTTTCACCAAGAGTTAGGGTTACAAAACCTACTAAAGTTGTCTCTTTCAATTCCAAGAATGGTATCCCCTCATTTATGAACGACTTTGATCCTTCAAGGGCTCAATTGGAATCTGGGATCACCATTACTTCTACCTCCTTAGAGATTTCGACTAGCCCTGATTTACCAACTGATGATGAAGAGAAGAAAAATATGTTCATGGATGATGATGAAGATACAATCTATCTAAATTTAATCAATACTTACGGTATCGGTGAAAATTTAGATGACACTTTATGTTTTGATGAAATTACTTCCTACTTGGAACAACAATTTGATATAGTGTTAGCTGAGGAAACTCGTATCAGAAGAAATCCACGTTTCGAGGATACAAGAGTTCATGTTGCACTATATTTCATTGAACCTACTGGCCATGGTTTAAAAGAATTAGACGTCGAATTAATGAAACGTGTTTCTCGTTATACTAATGTATTGCCAATTATCTGTAAAGCTGATTCATTTACCAAGGAAGAACTGAAGCAATTCAGACAGAATATATTAAACGATATTGAAAGGTTCCATGTCCCAGTTTATAAATTTGAAATCGATCCAGATGATGACGATATCGAGGCCATTGAAGAAAACCAAGCTCTTGCCGCTTTACAGCCATTTGCAATTATTTCTTCAGACATTAAAGACTCAAATGGTAAATATATCAGAGAATATCCATGGGGTATTATAAATATCGATGATGATAGAATCTCTGATTTACGTGTTTTGAAAAATGTTTTATTTGGTTCCCATTTACAAGAGTTCAAGGACACCACACAAAACTTATTGTATGAAAATTATCGTGCTGAGAAGCTTTCCACTGTTACTTCTAGCGAGAATCCTCGTATTTCTCGGGAGAGTATTGCTAACCCAACTGGTAATAAGAGAGACAGTGCTGCTCCATCCCTAAGTAATTTTGCCTCTTTGATAAATACAGGTCAATTCAAATCATCAAACTCATTGGCTTTATCCTCACAATTACCTTCTACACCAGATATGAAATCTTCATCCTCTTACCAAGATAATATTGACAAAAAGGATGAACCAAATGATGTCACACAAGAATCACCAATAAAACAAATGTCTGAAGAGTTGAGAAGTGAAAATGAAGAGATTATTAGAAATATTAAAAAGGAATCTAACGCTATTACTCACAATGCGACAATGGAAAGAAATAAATTGAGAAATATATCCGAAACTGTTCCATACGTACTAAGACACGAGCGTATTATAGCCAGACAACAAAAATTAGAAGAACTTGAGGCACAGTCTGCTAAGGAATTACAAAAGCGTATTATGGAATTAGAGAAGAAGGCACAGGAATTGAAATTAAAAGAAAGGTTATTGCAAACTGGTGATAGGGATACGGACTCCATTAGATCGTTTTCACAAAGCCAAATTAAGAGAGATGCTGATACATATACCGACCTAGCATCTATTGTGTCTGGCCAAAAGTAGAAGGGAAATAGACTTTATTTTAATTATGCTTAAGTACTTGTTTATATTATAATTTTACACGTGAACAAGGAAAATGAAATAGATTGTCGGTTATGTTTTTTCAAGACCAGCATGCGTATAAAGATATTCACTTCATAGTTCAGCAATATACATTAGAGTGATATAAATATGAAAATTGACCCGAACTGATAAAAACGATGTTCAAAGAAGGGAAGCTTTTAAAACGCACATTAAAAGAAAGTATAAAATGAAACAAATATAGATTATATATACAATTAAGGAATAATAAAAAGCATATCATAATAATAAAGGGAAAATAATAATATAACAAGTATGTATGCAATGATGTAGTCAAAGTGGAATGGCTAAGGTATATATGTATAAGAAATCACCAGAAATATTTTTTTTTAGAATTTTCAATAGATAAATCTGCATATGTGTATGCAAGTTAGTAAGGTAATAAAACGGCCACTGGAATTTCAGCACCACGATTTATTAAAAATGTAGACTTATCCAGTTACCATGAAGCATTGGTGGAAGAATTTGAGCTACCATTACTGTTGCTTTTCCTACTATTTGGACCTCTAACACCTAATGGATTCTTCGAAAAACTCAATCTAATTCCACCCTTATTGCTAAACGTAGTACGCGGTAACTGACTACCATATAATTCAGCCAAAGCCCGTGTAGCAAATCCCACATCATCAAATTCAACGAAGCACATCGGACCATGACCACCATGACCATGGCCATGTCCATTATTGCCGTTGTGATTATTGTTCAAGTTCTTGTTTCTAAACGATAACCTTCTAAAACCCTCTTGATTTGAAAATAATGTTCTTAATTCTTGTTCTGTAGCATCTGGTGGTAAATTGCCAACATATAAAGTATTACAAGGTGGATTTTGATCAGCCGGATTTGCAGGTGGAGGAATTTTTGATAGTAGCGATAGATCAGCTTGTGAAATTGCAACATAGCCTGATGTTGACGAAGCAGATGAATTATTACTTGGATTGTTATTTGTACCTGCAATAGAATTGACTTGACCTTCAGTTGGACTTGAGTTATTTCTTTTTGATTGTTGATTCACAACATGGCTTTGATTGGCCCTTGCTTGCTGATGAGATGAAATAATTTGCTGTCCACCTGTTTGCTGATCAACTCGTTGGAATTGATTATTTGGTGGATATGCATTTGTCGAGGTGGCATTAAATTGAATAGATGTATCCATCATTGAATTCAAACCCTGTGGTAAAACATGGGTGTTCATATTAAATGAATTGATAGAATCCATTGCAATACCGTGCGAATGGATATTATTTGAATTCATGCTATTGGATCTATTGTTATTTGTGGATCCCCATTCAAGAATATTTGAAGATGGTTGCGATGTTGCTGTAGTTAAGGTATTTCCCGGTGGCAAGTCATTAAGGTTACTAATGCTTTGTTGAATAGCATTTGGATTCCAGATATTTTCGTTTATGTCATCATTTTCCATCAATAAGAATGATTTTCCGGCATCTCTTGAATGTGCTGGAGTAGACAAATCTTGTTGAGATAGGTTGTTATTACTCATGGATAACTTAAACTGTTGTTGAGTTGATTGAAATGGTTGGATACTAGAGGAGCGACGCTGCTGAGGTTGTTGTGATTGAATATCCTTGGAAGTAAATGGATCACTAAATGAAAATCTTGATTTTGGTTGAACTTGAATCTTTTGATTTTTGGCAGTTGTTGATGTTGATGCAGATAATGGAGCGGAATGTAATTGTTGTTGCTGGGAAATATTATTTACTGATGGTAACTTACTTGAAGAACCGATCAATTGATAATTTGATGATTGTGGAATAATATTGTCAAATACTATCTTTCTTTGAGTCGGTTCATCTCTTACCTCAATTGAAAATTTGGAAGGGCAGTTTGGACCAAATAAGGATGATTTTGAATCTAGAATAGATGCATAATGAGACGCTAAAGTTAATAAATCAAATTTAGCAATGATAGTAAGAGATTCATTACCAGAAGAAGTGGTCGATGACGAAGATGAGATTGCTGTATTGCTAGATGAAGTAGGAGAATTTGATTCTGCTTCATTAATTATCTCTATTCTAGTAACACCATTTGCCAAAGCAAATATTGAGTGGCATTCTCTCGAGGTAATAAAACTTGGAACATTTTTAATTAACAGAAGGAATGGTCCATGATAGCTTGATTGCATCTCAGATTGTATATTATTAATATTATTGGTATTGGCAGCTGTCATGTCCATGCCACCGATGGATAAGTTATGTAATACACTTGATAAATGCAGAGGTGAATATTTTTCATTTGTTTGATTGAATCTGTTTATATTCGATTCACTGATGCTGTTACCATGTATCGATATTGGTGGTTGAGTGCTATTACTCTGTGGTAACTGGGCCATAGAACTGTACGACACGTTTTCTGTACTGGCTGCAAAGCTTCTCTGCATAAATAAGTCTTGGTTTCCCATTGTTTGTTTCTCCTTAATAATTGATGACATTCAGTTCTTGATGTTGAAACGAGCTCCAAGAAACAGTACAAAAAATAATTGTATTTGGATATTTATTGGCTTCAATACTATACTAGTTTAATCAAGGCGATATGATATCTCTTGATGTGAAAACAATTGAAGGATTTGGTGTCTTTTTCCTTTTTTCGTTCTTTCTTTTCTGTCTCTATTTTGGGATCTATCTACTTCTCAGAATAGGAATTAAAATATTTACTGCTCTGTATCTAAAATGAACTCTTCAACAGAACAAGTATCAGCACAGGGGTGTTAGTTCGACTCTTTGTCTTTTGCAAAGTATGCCTATAATCTATTCAAAGGTGGTGTTTGGTAGGGTTGTTTATTTGCAAATCAGTCATTTTTCCTTTTCCTTTCCGGTGGCGAAAATGAAACCGAGTTATTTCAAGATTGCCATACCATACAGGGAGCAGACAGTTCTAACACACGTTGCGAAACCACAAGGACCAAGCAAAACATATATCTATTAGGTGATTTTTACGTTAAAAATGGGCTTTCAATTGATACCAATTTGCTAGTGAAATACACTGTTATATACATTGTTCAGTCCCCACGTGTTTTGTTACCCGCACATCTGTAGCCAATCACAGCGCCGCACCGCTGATGTAAGATGCAACACGATTTCGTATTTTTCTGAACTAATTAAAAAAAAATAATCTAGAAACGTAGACACATACTCGTAGACAGTGATGAATGGGCATCACTAACTGAAAGGTTTAGAAATGCTTCTTCTGATGCGACCAAAAGTGCTAAGGTTTGCTTGATCGTTAGTTTCTTCGGTGGCCTTGTGACGGCCAAAGGAGAGCCGTCTTCTTCTTTCATTTCTTTGGCTTCTTGGTACCTCACTTTCTTGCATAGTATTTGACATTCCAACATTAGGATTACTCGTCGTTTTGTAATGTTGGAAGCCATCAAAATCTTCCACTTCATTGGCGGGACTTATATTGCTATCCTTTGTCCCTAAGGTATCCTTGTAATCGATGGGTTGAGTTTGGGCTCCATATGTAGAGACTGTTGGGTCCACCATGCTGGGCATATTACCCACTGCCTGTGCATATGAACCTGCAGTGTATGAACCAATACTTCTTCTGCGAATTCTTTGCCCCTCTGCATTCAATTCACCAATTGATGAATCATCAATCCCCCGTAGTTGATCATCGGTTGCAGGTCTTCTTGAACTAGGGAAGTTAGTCATGTACTTGTGTGTCTCTGTAGATTTTTTGATATTCTTGGGCATCCCACTAGAAGTACCGCCAATGATTCCTGCTGTGGCAATTTCTGTATCTCCACTGGTCCTATTACCCACAGTTTCATATCCATAGTCCTTAGGTCCAATTTCACTCTTATTTTTTGGATAATGTTCCAATTGTCCATAAAAGATATCAGTGGGCTTATCTGTAGGTGCAGCTGAGATGTCAGAATCTACAGGGAAGTATTCTTGTTCAGTAAGTGCTTGTTCATCTTCTAGATTAACCATGCCATGTTTTCCAACTAAGTTGATACCGGCGTCTTTCAATCCACTACTCATGAAGCCCACATCTAGAGAATCCATACCAGTGTATCCACTAGGCAAGCTGTTACTAGTGAGCCTCTTACCACACATTTCCCTGTAACTGGAGTTTGACATAACTGGCCCACAACTACATATCTCTCTAATAGCAGAGTTTGACATCATTGAATAATTAAATATAGGCAAATTCCTAGTACCTGATTGATTAGTGTTCATATGTTGTGAATTATCGATATTCGATTTCTTGGATATACCACTAATGATTCCAGTGTCGATTCCAGGAGGTACAGATTTGTGATCTTTCCTTGTTTCTTTATTAACTTCCTTCTGTTTCAAAGAACTAACTCCAAGGGCAGCACCTGCAGCACCTAATCCTAATCCTGAACCAATAGTTTTTCCTATAGTAGATGAAGAAATCGGTTCCTTCGTAGTACCACATACAAATTTACCACTACCAGCATCTGGAGCAGCACTAATTGGAGCCTTCATTTGGGCTGAACTGGGTTCTTCATTTGATTTTGGCATCTCACCCTCAAAGGTTTGCTTGCCGATTGTTTCACCCTTTTTCATCATTCGATGACCGCCACTACCCAACAATACAGAACCAAGATATGGTGCATTATTTCCTTCCTCCTTTAGATTTTGTTCTTCTTGAAGTTTGTCACGTTCACTTTTCAACCCTTTTTGTGTACCTATTTGTCTTTGTTCACCATTATTCATTGATTGTTTCATCGTTTCAACGCCACTACCTTGCTCAACATTCTTCTTTTCAATGAAACCACCAGGTACATCCGTATCGGAATGGATCACTGGTTCTTCTCCAGGCAAATACCATTTCTTAATATTTCTTTGATTTAAGTTTTCATCAAAATTGGACCTAGCAACGCCCTGTCCAGGTACCCTTTCCTCTTTTCCAAATCCACTGATACCTGTATTCTCTGTTTCCATTATATTACCATACATCTTAGATTCTGACAATCTTCTTGAACTGAATGTATGCTCAGGTTCATGAGAAACAGGTTGTTTTGTACCGATACCACAACCTGGAATTCCTACAGTAGACGTCTTCTTTACAGTAGCAGGTTCACTTTGGGTAAACGTGGTTGGCTTAGTAGTACTATAGCATTTTTTTGTTTTGCCCAGGTTTTCTTGTCCTGAATTACTTCTTAAAACATTATTTGAGGCATCACCAAATCCATTACTAGGGTATGAATCGCCTTCTGCTGGTGTCACTTTGACATCAGTTTTGTGCTGTTCCGGTTTGTGACTATATACAGTGTTAGTAAATGGTATTTTCAAAATAAAATATACTCATATTGTAAATATATATATATAAAAGGATTTCATATATATACATCTACAGGTGGACTTCTTATTAGGCGACATGTGTCTGCGGTGAATTAGTATATTATTAAACTCAGTAATAACAGCAACACAAGAGAAGATCAACAAACCAATTAGAAATGTGGTATATTAATATATTAAGGGTATTTTAAGAGGACAGCATAATATTCAAATAAAAATGATTAAATGGCAGAATATAGGAAAATGAAGGAAAAGGCAAAAATTCAAAATGGGAACCACAATCGAATATATCACTCAATTAAATTTGTGCTGTCAAATCTTCATCTTTGGTTACTGGTGATGTGCCCAAAACAGTAGGTGGTTCAGGCACCACATCGAGCTGTGTGTCAATGTTTTTGTTTTTGTCTTTCAATTTAACAAATGATGCAGTATTGCCAACATTTGCATCAACAGGTTTTTGGGGACCCACTGCTGGTGTTGGAGTGTAAGTAGTTACTACAGGAACGGGACTCTGAAGAGCTGTAACCTGTTCCTCTTCTTCCTCACCAGTTACTGGATAACTTGATTTATCCATATGAGTTGTCTCCGTAGACGTTGGATAGGTTCCGTATACATCATTCTCGGTATTGGTATATTTTGTATATTTTTTGTCTTTGCCATGAGTAGCCATTGTAATTGTAGACCAAATTGAATTGCACAGAACTAAAAATACTGTAGTCCATATGAATGCGAAATTCTTGGCACCCAATTTAGCGCTACGGTCATCATTGTGAAACGCTTTTCTTGCTTTGACATAACATCCTGTGTATAGACAGGCAGCCAGAGTAATGAAAAATAAACCAATCCAACAACAGATGGTGGTAAAAATAGCCACCCATTTATAAACCTTAAAGATGGAAATAAAGATTGGAAGTACAGCCAAAATGATGAAAAAAATGGCAATTAGTAACATGGCCCATCCAACCCTAGACAGATAGTAATAAGTGTCTCTATTGTTAAGAAATGAACTTGGCATGTTTGAACTAGGGCCAAAATTGTCCCTTGGAGAAAAGGGTTTAGCTGGGGCCTTACCAGAGCAATTGACATTCTGATTGTTCTCTCTGCCACAGAAGTCATAGTTGTACCACCTAGTCACGTTGGCCGCATTGTTAAAACCAGAGGTGTCGGCTTGCAGCCAGTAAAACTGGGCAAGAACACCTGAACTCCTAGCACCAGATAGTATAAGAAAAAAGGATAGGAGGCCTGCACCTAATAAGAAGAGTAACGATAAGAAATTAACTAACCTTTTGAAAAGCATATTGATTGGATGATAATGCTATTTTCTGTAACTTTCTTTGTGTTGTCAATAGGAACAAAAGGGAGTTGAGTATATGATAAACTCATGTCCCTAAGAGTAACAAGGATGCTTTTAAATACAAAATATGTCAAAGGGGAGCTTGTGAAAACAATTGCGTAATGGCCAGAATAATCGTCCGAAAGTGGAAATTAGGGGTTCCGCCGCACAGCCTTGCGTCGTAGTTAGGGTTTCTCCTGTTTGATACGAACCCTAAGATTATCATCTTTAATTTGGCAGCGCATCTCCTCTAAGGTACACTCAACTGGGACCCAGAGGGCACAGGTGGATGTGGCCAGACTCATGGTACTGCGTCTCAGTTTTATGCAAAATTTCTGATTTAGGAATAGCTGTAGTTTGGTATCAATGTCTAGTTGGGTAAAATTTTGCAGCGGAATGGATTTCCCGCAGTTCAAGAAATAATCCATGTTTTCCTCACCTATGATCTCTATACGAATAATCTCTGTTCGGCCAATGTAATCTGTGGATTTAAGGTTGTTTGTAAAATGCAATTCTAATCTGCCTCTTCTACTTTTAGTAGGCGACTGACTTGCAATATATTCACATTTGAGCAATTTTAAATCATGGATTATGTATAACTGGTTTTTAGTTTCGGAATATTTGATAAACTGGATTCTTTGCAAATCGGAACCAATATTTGCAATATCGAAAGATACCAAATCAGAATTTATTTCAGTAAGTTGTGCTTTGTCAACAGCGTAAATTTTTCGTATTGATTCGTTTTGGTCGGTTATTTGACCATTTAGTTTAATTTTTTCCTCTTCAACAGCAGATTTCAAAGCAGTTAATTCCACCTCGTTTAATTGAAGTTGTATCTGGCAGTCTAATACTATAAAGGGGAAAAATTTCTGATATCTGCCTAATAGATAACTCACATTTATATCTTGGGCATTGTAAAATTCACTGGTTCTCTGATACAATTCTACCAACGTTGTTGTATACCTTCCATCCTTAATTAAAAAATCATGTCTTGGCAATAAATCACATGTTGTTGCAATAGCGTTTAATCTGCCGTTGTATAATTTAATCTTTAGAGAAAATCGGCAAATGAAACCTCTACGAGAAATATTTTCCGAATTGCTTTGCATCAAATCACGAAGACCCATGTTACCAGAGTATTCCAGTACTTTCCTATTAAACTCTTTAAATTCCCTTTGATACATCATTACCCTTATACCTGAACTTTTGCCAACTCTTTTGTCGTAATCTATTAAATAGCTGTCAAATAGGTATTTTTGATGAATGTCATTTTGTGTGAAATCAGTAAATACCATTTCTACATAACGTGGTTCGTGTTCAAATTGGCATGATACTAACAAAGCCACCATTTCGACATATTTCACCTCGCCTGGTTTTAATTTAATATCAGCAAATGTTATTAACGAATCTCCTTTTATGGGTTCCAATGATTTCATTGGAAGCTTTTTGTCTTTTTCTTTCTTACCAAGAGTCAATATCCAACAACTTGTAAATATTGGCCCATCACCAAAATACCATTTTTGACCTTTAATTTCAAAAATTTGATCCTTGTTTGCAAAGTGACATAGATCTGTCGCATTACCTGCATATATGACCTCAATGCAATTTTCAAAGGGTACTATTATGTCAGGAATCGCTATGTTTGACTTAATTATGTATACTCGACATAAAATTTGACTCAATTTATCAACACCAATAATTTTAGCCTTTATTCTTCGCTTTTTATCGATATCAATAATCGCAAAATCTGCTGGAGACCAATCTATTATTTTATTTGAATCAATATTAATATCATCTAAACTGTCATTAATGGTATCGTTTGCTCTACTCTCATTTTTTATGTAAGTTTTACTTTTTTTAGCAGGAGGTAGTAAAGTAAGAAAATTAAAGTCGTCCTCATCGGAAGTTTCTTGCAGGTCATAATCATTCTCAGAAGGTTCCTGAGTTTGTAAAGATTGTGTTGGCATAACCTGAGAGTTAAATTCATCTTGTGATTCAATATTGTTACAGTTAACAATCGCATTTCTATAATGTTTGAAAAATATTGGGTTCATTGCTAAAGCTTTTTCATCCTCAGCTCGAACATTTTGCAATTCCTGAATAAATCCAATCAATTTGGTATCGTAATCATCTAATGTCACAAACTTGAATTGCTCTTTAGATTGTATGTTTAGACTCAATAAATTTTTGAATATTTTTAATATGGCCATCTCTAATGGATTTTTGTCACTAGTATTAATAGTATTATATGCCATATCTATAGCACTATGTAAATTGATAGGTTTCAAATCATCCAGATATATGCTTCGCTCGGAATCCTGATTAACATATACACCAATACAATTAGTAAAACAAAGTTTATGAAGATTAATATTTTCCACTGTGTAAGAGGCCTCTTTTCCTCCACGTTCATTTTCATCCGGAATATCTATATCAAAGAATTGACAGAGTAATGACATTGTCATCTTAGCAAGTCTAAAGGAATCAGTATCTTGACAGTGAAATCTAGTAATATATGGTGTTGTGTCTAACACATCGAATTCAGAAAATTCGAGACAGAAGCGTTTTCCATTGAATTCTATCTTGGTCAAAACTGCAATGAATTGTATTTTAACATCTTCACCTTCTTTGAAGTTTCGCAGTTGAGCACTCGATGTTATAAACCTAGCAGACCCATCCATAATACTTGTTTGGCCAATCCTGAATGAGATGATGAACGATGAATCAAATGATCTCCTTTATCAGCGTTCAAGTTTATTTTTCAATATGGAAATTTCGCGTTTGTTCAGGATAGGACATCCACTAAACAATTTAGAGAGACCAGGAGAATATGTAAGCTATCCTTCTTATTTCGCAATTGTTATGGATCATTCCTTCAAAAATAGCGGCATGGATCAGTGACTTTTCTGCCCAATTTGATATTAAAAAAAAACTAGGTGAATCATTAAGCCATAATGCCTGTATTTTTAAATTTTTGTAAAAACGTTTAAAACCGAAGAGATAAACTTCTCTGGAGGAAACGAGTCTTCATATACCTCTGAGTCTGTCTGAAAGTTAACTATATTACGAAACAATAGAACCTTTGTATACATATATAAAAATATATAAATTCGTTGAAGATATTATCTCCAAAACATTCGAAGTTCCAATTTGGAAATAACTATAAACATAGTTAAGAGAGGTTGTGACACACAAGAACAGTTATTAAGAAAATTTATATTTCCCCTTGAGGAAAACCTTTTTGATAAATCTGACTCACATACGATTATATCGAAGAATGAGCTTAAGATTTCATCGGAAAATAGTTGATATTTGTTCCGAGCACAGTAGGAAATTTCACGCAATGCATAAGCAACTGGATTTAATGATAACAATTCTTTACTATTCTTCAAAGTTGATCAAACAATAGAAAACGAGGTAAATAGCCAAGCCAGATGAGAATTGTTTTACAAAGGGTTAGCCAAGCATCTGTCACCGTAGACTCCAACGTGATTTCCAGGTATGTCCTGTTGTGGGAATTTATATTAGAAACATCTATTTACTAACAAAAACAGCATTGCAAAGGGGTATATGCTTCTAGTTGGTATCTCTGTAGATGATACTGAAGAACAAGTAAACAAATTATCTAACAAGATTTTGTCCTTGCGTATGTTTGAGGATGCAGAAGACAACATGTGGAAGACCAACATTAAGGATGCAAAGGGCGAAATCTTATCTGTATCCCAATTCACGTTGTATGCAAGATGCAAAAAGACTAAGCCCGATTTTCATTTGGCTCAGAAGGGTGACATCGCTAGTGAGCTGTACATGCATTTCTTGAGTAATTTGAAAACCGGTTTAGGGGAAGACAAAGTTAAGGATGGACAGTTTGGTGCTATGATGAGTTGTTCCTTGGTAAATGAGGGTCCATGTACCATAATACTTGATACAGACAGTTTGTAATGATAGAAGAAACGTATAGATCACCTATTATTAAAGAATATAAACTTCATGATGTTGAATTTTATTTTTTTCCTAATTGAAGATGCTTCAGGAAATCCTCATTATAAGTTTCTCTTCCTGAATCCTTTATGACTTATGGCTGAATGAATTTGTAAATATATTTTAGAGTCTGGACATGAAATAACAAAGCCACATGTAAGTTGGGGTCAAGGTTAATTCTCTTTTGAGTACCCCTAACTCCAAGAATGTTTGGGATATTTTTAGAAGATTATTTGAATACGCTTTATGAGAGGAGACAGAAAATACGTAATCACACTTCTAATTGCACTAACTACCGCCCACAATAAATATCATTATAAAATTTTAGATACTTTCTCAGTAATTAAGACTAATTGGGAAATATGTGCTTATCTGCATCCCTACCTTCCTCTTCTCTGAACTTCACAAGCAGTAAGCTGTTTAGATAAACCGAAATCAGTGTTTAAAGGATACAAAAGGTTCCATGAAACAAAAGAAGTATGCATCAACAGAATTTAAAAATGCATAATGTTTGGAATTTAGGGGTATCCCTTAGATTTTGGAGATGTGTATGTCACAGGTATATATATGACTATAAAATTGAAAAGGGTCACTGCTCCAACCATAACTCTTCTTTGAAGTTTTCTAAAAGAGATCCGTTAATTAATTTATACAAATACAAAAATGAATAATCAATCACCACCACAAGTTTATGAAAATCCCCAAGGTCATGCCAAGAAATCCTCCAAGCGTAATATTGGCAAATATTTTGGCCTTGGATTTTTGAGGTTCCTAGAGTTTTCCTGTGGGGTGTTGGTAATGTCATTGCTAGCCTACGCACTCAACAAATTTGACTTCTTTGGAAGCAGAAGGTTAAACTTTGGTCTTTCCGTTGGTGTTATCGGGACGTTTTACAGTCTCATGGTATGTATCTTAGCAATACTAATCCCAAGAGTTGTCATGTGCGGTGTATACATTATTGCAGAAATTATTATGTGTTTACTCTGGCTCTGTGGCTTTATTGTTCTCGCTGACGTTATCGGTAAGAATAATTGTCAAAACAGAACGACTGCTACCTATAACCCAAACTTTGGGTCTCCATCTGAGTTTTTAGCTAGTGGGGGGGTTTACAACCCATTTACCGGTCAATACACCACTAGCAATTTAAAGACAGCATGTAGAGCAGCTAAGACCTCTATTGCGTTTGCTGGCTTCGCTTTTATACTTTTCATTATCAGCTGCGTCTTAATTGGCGTCTTAATTATGAAGCCAATAATCGATGGTTACGGAGGCAAGGGTATCTGGAAAACAGGTACTTCAATGGGTACTAAAGTAGATCGTGCTAGTGGTTTGAGTTTAACTGACCCAGTTAACAAAGAAAACGGCGGCTACGTTCCAGGTGACGTTGAAATTGGTGCACCAGTTACAGGAGGAGGTAGAACAGCAGCAGCTGTTCCAGAACAACACACATTGTCGACTGGAGAATCCACTACAAACACTTATCACCAAGAAAAGTACTCTGAATCCGGAACTTCGGGCGCAAGAACTGCTGCCCAAAACAGACCTATTGTTGAATAATTCCAACATTAATTTCAACTTAATACTTAATTTTTATTCTTCATATTTTGTGTCATTTAATCACCTAATCTTTTGCACAAAGTATATTTTTTTTTCATTACCATTTTACGTTCAGTTATGTTGTCTCTTAATAAATAATCATATATATAGGTACAGATTATCTATTCTTTTAATCAGTCTACGTATAATTAATTACTTTGACGATAGAATTTTCGGGAAACTCTCTACAAACTTCAGAGAGCAGCTTTGAAAAAGTTAAAATTTTTGAAAATAAAAAAAGTTATCCTAAAAAAAGTGGGCGTAGTTCAATTATAATAGTAACTTTGACTGCATGGTCACGCTATAAAATCCCTTTTTACTAAAGAAAGTAATTTTATCCTGATTTTCATAAGACTCATTAGCTGTACCCGTAACTCAGTCATAGAAACGTAATAGGCTCACCTCCCTTACAACATAACTTGTTACTGCGCCGATTAGTATAAATCTTTCATATATAAACTCTATCGCAATCTCCGTATAGTACATTATTTCTCAATTGGAAGACCAGCTTATGAAAATCTCAAGTCCTTTAGTGATTGTTTTGACAACAATTGTTATTACAGCACAGTCATATATTATTATAAACCAAGATAATGAATTGAAAAATCTTAAAAATGATTTCGAAGGGTCTCCCGATTTAGATGATGGGATTAGCGAATCTGATTCTCTATTCAAAAGAGTTATTGGTCATTTGGCTCGTGGTGGCCACGCTTCAGCAGGTCATGCTTCAGCAGGTCATGCTTCGTCAGGTCACTCATCAGGAGGCTCTGGTGCTAAAGGTGGCTCTTCGGGTACTAAGGGCTCTTCGGGTACTAAAGGAAGTGACAACTCTGATAATGAATCAACTCTATCTGGTAATACATTGGTAAATGGTCAGAGTAATAATGATGCTAAAGGTGGTTCCAATTCAGGAAGCGGATCGACCTCATCTGGTTCTAATAATGGTGCTAAAGGTGGTTCCAATTCAGGTAGCGGATCGACCTCATCTGGTTCTAATAATGGTGCTCTTAATGGCGCTCTTTTGGGTGGTGCTGTTGGCGCTGGTACTGTTGCCGGTCATAGAAGTAATCATCATAACTCTACTGCTACCAAGAAAAACGCAGCAGGTTCTAATCGTGATCTGTTGATTACATTCAATGGTATCAATCTATCAATTGCTGCTTCATCACTTGTTGCTGCTTCTTTATTATTGTAACCAAAATTATTTATAGTGGAGCAATGACTAGATCTTTAACTTATGGTTCATTTTATAACACATACATATAATTCGATGCAAATCCCATGTAAACAATATGATTGTAAATTTGATATTTCCGAAGTAAATATAAAACGTTTATTTTCTTGATATGAATATGAACCTATATATGGTATTAATTAAATTTTTACAGGACTTTTATTTTTAATCAACCTCTTGATCTATTATTGATTGAAGTCATTCTTTGGGGGTCTTCCATCCTCACTCTTCATGTAAAGGTCGATCGCAGCTGAGAATGCAGCAAAACCAGCACAACCAATAGCAGCAGCCTGCGGTCCGCTCTTGTATGCTAACCCAGCACCGGTTATACAACCTGCAGCAATACCGTTATATACATCGTTTTTAGCTCTTGTGGATTCCACGACACACTCCACACCAGCATAGATCATACCAATGTAACCAAAATTTTTGGCACTTGAGTAAGCTCTCTTACCCATATCTGCAAACTGCAACTTAATCTGTTGTTTCATTGGCAAATCTGCCATTTGTTGTACAGGGTTTGTCATACCAGCTGGTGTTGGGACATGTAATGGGGTGTCATAAGCCATTGAGGCCATAAATAGACCCAAAACACCACCAAGTGCAAAACCAGTAACACCACTAATTACTGATTTACCAGGACATGAACTCATTAAATTGATCATCATCTCTGCACCCCTCTCACCTTGTTCTTCTTGCGAGAGTTCACTAAATGGTTTGTTCTTATGCGAGGGTGGTGCTATTTGTTCTAATCCAAAGCCAGTGTATACCATTCTTATTCTATATGAGACCGTATATCCACTTTTCTATATATTTTGGACCACTAGATAAGCATGAAAGACGTATTTACATACTTCATAAATTTCATATATAATTTATTTATGCCGGACTTGTTCGGCCTAGAAAATAATTAACAATTTGAAGGAACCTAGAAAAGGAATAATAAAAATGCAGCTAGATTGATGAATATATACGATTGCAGATTGTCTTAAGGGATTCTATTTAAAAGATATTCTTAAATAGTCTATAATGTAAATGTGTCTCTATAGAATCTCAAGTTCTTGTATTCTTGAATCTTAAATATTTGTAATTCTCTTTTACACTCGGTGTATGCTGAAAAGAGACCATTAATTTGTAACTTCTTGGTCAATTCTTCGAAGTTACTATCAGTTCCTCGGCCTATTTGTGCTTCTGTATCACTATCATAAATATTCCCCGTTCTTTCACTCCTAGCGTTTAATTCATTCCTCCGGAGTGTCCCAAAATCAGGATGATTACCTACGTTTCTAAATGTTGACCTCAATATTGGTACTGTGGAATCCGTAACCGTTCCTACACTACTATTGACACTCTCTAAATCAGCATCATCATTACCGCTGAGAAAGTTTTGATCCATATCAACATCACTTACCTCATTGTCACAGGAAACACTCACTGAGGAACTTGATGGATTTGTTTGCTGTTTTCTGTTATGTTTTTGATGTTTCATCTTAAATGATATTTGATTATGTTCAGAAGTAAAAGAGTCAGTCATACTCGCTGCAGATTCAATATGTTTTAAATATTTAGCCTTTTTATCATTGTCAAGTTCGTCAACTTCCCACAAATCATTAAAATTATTTAATTGTTTCATACTCTCCAACATCTTATCAAATAAAAAACTCTCATAGTTCAAATCAACTTTAGGTGTCTCGCATTTTAACTTCGTATTCTCCAAGTTTGTATCCAATTCGGATTCATACACTGTCAAAGGCAATTCATAAAATTGCAAATCTGACTCATTTTTTACTTTCAACGTCCTAAATGCACCTATCCTAATCATCCCATCCTCCATACTCTTGAACGGATCTACCACTACTGCTAGATACGGATCCTGAAACGATTGATTCAAATCTTGGGTCTTCATATCGATACTACTTAGCCAGCAATCATATCCTGGATGAGAATGATACCAACCTACAAGATTCCCTAATGTATCTCCTTCAGTAACCATTTCATTCATGTATTGGACCATATATTCGTAGGATTCGGATTGGGCATTGACTCGAGTCTCTGTGCCCACGACTGGTAATTCGAAAGTGTTTGAGATTATAAAATTGGGTCCATATGTGGTTCCTATCAACATTCCCATTATTTCATTTTCTTTACCTTGTAATGCGTGAGAAAGAATCTTACGACATGATAAGGTGGAGATGAGGACGTTATTGAAGTAATGTAGGTTTGATTTCCATATGTTTGATTGATTGTTTTTGTTATTCATTTTGCATTTTTGTATCAATTGTGTTTGTGTGATTGAAAGTGGAGTCTTTAAAGTCGATTGGGAATGGATAGTGTCAGTTGATTGACGGGTGGACAAGGGTGGCCTTATTGTCGTTAAATGTGGTCTTAGTAATTCTTGTTCGTATTGTTTGTGGTTTTCATCCTCACTTCGTATCAATGATTTCAATGATGAGATTGATTCCTCAGAGAGTCGCATCATCTTTATGTTTCTGTTTTTATGATGATTAACTTGTGAATGTTGCCTGGTTTGTCAGTAATTGTTCTTTTAAAGGTGTAATTCTGGATTTTGAAAAATGATACTCGATATTTTAAAAGTTTGTGAACAGCAAAGCACGACAAAATAGATAGGGGTTTAATATATCATAAAAATATTAATGGAATATATAGTATGTTTTAAGTTCAATAAATGAATGACATAACAATACGATACAATACGAATAAAATACAAAATAAAATACAAAATAAAATCAATTTGTTTGTTTGTTTGTTTTAACTTTTTAAAAAACGTTTATTGATTGGATTCTTCAGCTTCTCTCTTTAATTCACCGATAAACCCCAAGAATTTACCAATATTAACATCAATACCATTTTGATATACAAAATGACTGGCTAGGTAACTTGAAATCATTACCTTTAAATATGATTCAGGAATATTTTCAAGAATTTCAGATGAGGAGGCAACATCAACTAATAATTTTGGAATAATCTTTTGTAACAACAGATAATTTCTTAATTTTAAATCCTTTAACCATAATTCTTCACTTAATACCAAATCATCATTTAATTTATTAATTGTAAAGGATAAAGTGTTTGATATTTCTGAGATTGGAGTACCAGTAATTTGGTTAATTTTCCATAATTGTCCAAATTCTTGAACCGCATTGTATTCGATTCTTTTTTGGACTTCCTTAACATAATCATCATACAATTTGGTAGTCTTTGTCAAAGTAGTTGGAATTGGAATATTTCTTTCAATACCAATAAATTTGTGAACAAAATCATCATCATTTAATGCTAAGGAAGCAAGAACCTCCATGGAAGAAGAGGTAACACCACCTTTATTAGCAGAGGCATCCTTAAATAAGATACAGCCATGATTCTCTAAAGCAATCTTTGCAGGTTGAGAGATAAATAAATTAGCACCTTCAACAATATATGGAATCTTAACCTTATCAGTGACTGGATCTATGAAACAATATAAATTGTTTAAATTGATAGAGTTTGGTCTACCACCACATGGCACAAAGATATCAATCTTATCAACGAAATTAAACACTTGAGTATGAAAGACATTTCTGAAAGTAGTACCATTTGCGACAATGGTACCATTTGGTAACATAACATCCATATCATCCACAGAAACGAAAAATCCTAATTTACTCAATTTGTTTTGATCGTAATGAGAAATCATTTCTCTTGATTGAGCTAATCTAACCAATTCTTCTTTATCTAAACCCTTTGGATCACAGATGACACCTGATCCATCTAATAAACCAAGATAGACTTCATTATCTGTTGATAAAAGAATTTCATTAGATCCTAAATCACCATCTGGACCACCAGTTTGAAATTTATAAACTATCTTATCTGTTAAATTCAATGTCTTGTACAATTGATTAACATAGGCTCTAACCCCAAGTGATGTCATACCATATTCATCATGTGGAATACCACCCAAGATTTGAGATTTACCAGTTAAGAAAGATTTCCACCATGGACAACCTCTTAATCTTGCATGTCTTGTTGCCCAATCAACAAATCCAGCAGAACCTTCATCTGGACCAAAAAATAAAATTTCTGAAGTATTTAATAAATCGACATATTTTTCCTTTAATGGATCTTTGATTAATATATCAATAATTGAATCGACATATTGAGTGAAAGCAATAAAGGTTCCCTTTTGATCAGTTAAACCTGGGTTTAATAAGATAACACCCTTTGAACCACCTTCTGGAATATCCTTATTTTTACGTTGTTGAGTCAAGGCTAATTGATAATTTTCATCAATAATTGTTCTTGAATTCATATCATAAATATCTTGAGTCCTTGAACAAACAATTCTAATACCACCACGTGCGATATCTCTAAATCTAATATGGAATCCCTTAAATGTATTACCTACAACAAAGAATATACCATATGGAGTATCAGGATATTCAACCTTTGGCATAATTAAAGTTGGATCTAATCTAAAAGAGATTGCTACTTTTCTAGTGATAAAAAAATTTGTCTTTAAAATAGATTTGTTGAAAAGGTTTAATGTCTTTAATATCAATAAATCTGGTGAATCATTTGGAATAAATTTGTTCAAATAATTTTCAAATTCTTGATCATTTTGAAATGGTTCTAATTTAGAGAATCTCTTAAATGATAAAGTTCTTTGCATTGTAGTATCATCAATATCATGATAGTAATGAATCTGAGCAAAATTTTTATAAAGTTTTGAAACTATCTTATAATATTTTTGTAAGACATTGATAATCATCTGTTGAGTAAAAGTTTCATTTCTTAATTTTTTCTTTAAATTATCAACAATTTCTAATAAAGTAGTATCATTCTCTGTTGGATTTAATTTTGTTAAAAGATTTTTATAATCTGATCCTAATCGGTTAATAAAATGATTAATAAAGATTGCAGCGACATGAGCATATATTGCCTCTTGTGGTGAAAATTTTCTCTCTTCATAGACTTGAACAAAAGCATTAGTTGGAATAGTATAAAGTAAAGATGCTTCTCTTTCAATTTGTTTAATCAATAATTCTAATTCATTAGGTAATAAATCATTTGATTGTTGAGATTTATTTAAATAAATTGAAAAGATTACAATATCTTCATCATCATTAGTTGGATTTAATTTAAAACTTTCGACATAAAATTTGGCTACACGTAATTTGTAATAATGGAATAAAGAGTTAATCTCTGAATAATAATGTTTTGTAGTGAATCTCTTGTAAGCTACTAACAATCTAATTTCATCCTTATTCTCTATAGAGTGAGTTGTTCTGATGACGGGACCATCTCTTTCTTGAACCAATTTAATCAAAAGACCATATAATTTTTTGTTTTCATTGGAGGTAATTTGAATCATTGTCTTGTCACTGATAGAATCTATATCACCTTGTAATAATTGAGTTGGTGTAATTCTTCTTGCATGATCATTACTAAAGACGCTATCATAAGAGAAAGTAATCTTTAAATCACTCTCTGGGGTCCAATATGAAACTAAACGAATACAATTTTTCTCTTTGTTATCCAAAAATAAATTATCGATATCTACATCCAATTGATAAGATGGATAAGATTCATCGAATCCTGTATTCTGAGGTGAAGAGGATAATTCACCACCAACAGTTTCGATCAAAGTTGGAAATTTTGCACTTATGGATTCCATAAAGATAGCATGATTATCATTAGTTATAATTTTATTTTTGATATCTAAAACTTTTCTTGGTACTTGTCCATCATTTTGTTTGTTAGCCAAAAGATTAGCCTTTGCAAAGGAATCCAATTTGGAAGCGTATAAGGAATGAATGATATTAGCCAATAATGCAGGAGTTTCCTTGGAGAAGAAGAGATCATCTATGCCTAATGAATTGTAGAACCAATCTACTTCCTGTTCGATGAGATCATCCGGTATAAAGGATTGTTGATCTAATAAATCTATGACTTGTTCCCTTTGCAATTCCTTGCCTGGGAAGTTCATGACATGGTAATCGGACAAGGAGGATATGGAGAGGGCGGCGATATCCGGTATGTCCTTATTTGGAGCTAGTAAGTTAGTAATTAAACTCATGGTGTGTTGTTTATTGTTGTTTATTGTTGTTTATTGTTGTTGTTGGAGAAAGTTGGGATAAAGAGAGTGAACAAGGTTCAAAAAATAAGACATTTATATAGTGGACGGTGGCGTAAATTATTTGCCGCCAACGACAAAACAGAAAGTACGTAATAAGAAAAAAGAGGGGGAGGTCACGCTTATGCGAAAATATTTATTATATGATCGAATATGAGATTCAGGGGTGTATGTTCGTGTATATTTTTTTTTTTGTGCCAAAGATGTGCGGCTATGCTTTCCCGAGAGTATAATGTGCTGTTTCGGACAAATGCAAGAGTATTTTGTTTGTCGGAGATGCAACTCCGCGCTATTGGCTCTATATGAGTAAACTTAATATCGACAGGCCTGGGGGGGGGGGGGGGGGGGGGGGGGGGGGGGGGGGGGGGGGGGGGGGGGGGGGG
>JAJMCG010000128.1:0-29500 GCA_030572895.1 Jamesozyma jinghongensis
GAAATGACATCTATCACGTCTAGCTATAAAGCCAATCATGCTCAACCACAAGATATTCTCTTAGAAATTGTAACTTTTTTTGTATTTTGAAGAGTTTTTGTTGAACCCTACTATTTTTTAGGATGGTTAATGCAAGAATATTATTATCAAACCGATAAATGACATCTAATACATCTAGCTATAATAACATCTCTAAGATAGTACTTTGTTTAGAAATTTTCTACGATTATCCTGAAAATGTTTTACCAATAATACTGAATATATCAATGATGTTACCTACACATTGCAAGCCCATAACAAGATATAACAACAAAATTTGTTTAAAATAAAGGCTAGTATTTTTTGATGTAAATACGATCTTTCACAACCACTGAAACTCAAACTAGTTGCTTTTCTTATAGGATGAATATTCTTAATGTCCAATGCGTCATTTAAATATTCTTAGTTTTGAACACAAAATTACCGATGCAAAATATCCACAGAATAGCTTCAACCCGCAAATTATTCCAGAATGGAATATGTAGTTTTCGTTGCTGTTGATTGCGAATAATTCCAATAACTCAAATATAATTATAAAAGTTGTGGCTGTCTTCTCTAAACTCCGGAGTGTAAAATAATTAAAGAAAGATCGGATTTCGAAGATATTTAAAGGATATTTGTTCTCACTTTATAAAATAATTGTTCCCAAGAGATTGAATTTAAACATACAATCCATTAAGTGTCTCAAACTGAAAAGATTTCCAGTTGTCTTACCGACGTATTTTAAACTTTCTCCTCAGTTACAACTCAAGAATTAGATAGTTGCATGGAATGTAAATTGTACTGTCATCCAAATATGGCTAGCCTTCAAATAAACCAAAAAATGTTTCAACTACTCACATATACAAGTTTTAAACCTTCGTCACTAATTACTAAAGTCTCTACCATTGTCAGTGAAATGTATTGTTTTATTCAAACCTTATAAGCAGTGTTTCACGTGTATTAGTAATTTTTTGCATTTATCGATGTCAACATTATTAAAACCATTATGGAAACTTAGTAATTTTATCCTGGAGACATTGAAACTCTTGCAAATGGCTAGGTTATCGTTCTAATATGTTTCCCAAATGTTTCCAGTACCTTAAGTGTTCAACATTGGGATGATAATCATACCATTCTGAACTTACTCTATTACCGACCGTCTGCAGTCGTTCATGGAAGTGCCTAAATTTATAAGCTCGAACTAATAATTTGTAATTATCCAGTAATAAAAAGAATCCAAGGGAAGATTACAAATTTGAATAGAAAGATACGAACTGAGAAAAGAACTCGGGGAAATGAATACGATGTTTTCGTCAGTTCTTCGTGATTTTTTTTGTCTTGTAAATCCGCTCAATATCATTGTTCCTCGGGCGGTGAAACAACGGCACAAACAGGCGTGTGTAACCATCTACTAAGAGGCTTTGCAAATATTTTCAAGGGATTACGGGATTATATCAGTTATTTGTAGTTTAGGGATATTCAGATAGACATTGTTTGGTATATTACTATTGTCTTGTCATATGTAAATATATGGACGGACAGAAAGGAAAGAAATTTTGGGTTTACTTTTCGACGTGGCGTTCACATATGAATTTAATGTGGTGTGATAGACATGTAATATCGCTAACTATATAGAACAAACTCTCATTATTGGTCTGGAGAACATATTGTGAGTTAACACATTCACAAAAAAACCACTGGAAAAAGATACCTTTATTTCCAAATGAATCACAACATTAAAAAACACCATAAATAACTTTTCATTGAAATTTATTGAATATATGAGAGACACCAACTCTAGCTAAGAATTATTCTCTTTTTAACATCAAAAGGAGATTAAACCGCTAGACTCTAATTGAGTTGTTAAATCGAGAGAAGAGAGATAGATATGGGGTTAGTCCCGGTAAAGTAATTAATTTTTGGGAGGTAAATGTGCTTGATTTCAGGAACGTTAAAGTTAGAATTACCCCTACCCTCATTATCTTAAATCTATGTTGACTATGGAAACATTTTCTGCCTAGCCGGATATTCTAGATATGCACAAATTAGAATTGGACAATAATACCTTTTTTTCTGGATATGTTCCTATTTTAAGGGCATATGCGAGCATTCCATAGAGTTTGCAGACATCAATTACTGAAAGGTAACGTCCTCATTTGCTACTTTTAGATTATATTTGGATAGTTTAGTGTCGTTGTTTAATTCAATTCCATTAGTTAAACATACAACGCGTTACTTAATTCTTATTATCTAATGAAATATGTTACATGTAAAGTGTGGCTATATGAGACAAATATACGCAAACTTTGTTAATAATATTACAATAGCTAAAATTTCAAAAGATGTAATCAAGGACAATAGAGGCATAACAAAGAACCAGACTACCACAGTATTAGGAAGACAGTCAAATGATAGAAATATATAAAAATTGAGAACAATTTAAGGTGAAAATTATGATATTGTGAATATAGTTACGTCTCCCGAATAATGTACAGGCGACACCAAGAATACCCTTGAGTGACAATAATGGAATAAAAAGACAGCATTGGCGGCTTTAAAAAGAATTGTTGAACCGTAATATTTTCAAGATGACTAATGCAAAAATATTAGAGCGTGGAATGTTATCATCAAACCGATATATCTTGCTGCTTTTTTCGTAATATACAAACAGAAAATATGTAAAAAGTGTGACACTCTAATATTCGATTATCGTTATTTTCTGCCATTTATACGTGATAATATTCCATTCTCTAATATTCTTGCAGCCACCATCTTAACAAGTGTTAAAGTTCAACAGTTCTAACAGCAATTTTTGAAAGATTTTGATACTCAGAATTTAGTTCTGGCGTTTGTTTCGACAAGATAAACAAAGTAAAAGACCCCATTTGAAGCTAGTTTCGAGCAATTAGCGATGTATACCACGTCGAAGAATATTGATGAATTGATTCTGGCTGGTCAGTCTCCAGAAAAATCAATGAGAGGCAGTTGAGGTTAATTTGTAGCAGTCATGTGATAACAATGCTACCAAAATGGCTCTATTCTTCATCAAGATAGCAATGGACGTGAGCAATACATTGCCTTAGAGACAATTTGCACTGGATTGGTTCCTATTGGTCTCTAAGTATGTACCCTGTCGTGACTTTTCTTACTTCAATAAGGCCGCGGAGGATACCATACGTGATGGTTTGTTGAAGCTTTCCCTTGATGATACTTAGGATATGAAGATTAAGAGCGGTGCCTCCAACTCTATAGCCAGAATTTTTGAAAATGATTCAGCAGATCGATGGCCACAATTAATACTAACGCTTTACAAGGATATTAGTGAGTCTCATTCCTGGGAGACTATGAGCATGTTGTATCTTGAGATGTCTTGGTTTCAATATGCTGTAACAGATTTTGAAGACGATTTTGCTGTTGAGGTTTGCAAGAGCATATTCAAGTTATTGTGGAGTGAACACGCAACCCTCGAGACCAAGATTGCAGCTATGAAACTATTTGTATGTGCTTTTTACAAGTCGCCTTCGGTAGATTCTGATTTTTGTGAAAGTAAAAGTATATTTATGCAAGAGTGCCTTCCAAAAGCCATCGAAATTTCGGTTCAGCAGTTACAATTTTGCAAGAATTTCAGTAGCAAGTTAGAGTTAACCCTTAACGATAATATCTATAGGAGTTTAACACTTATCCAAGAGAAATTTCTAAATGAATCCTTCCCAAAGGTTATAATAGAATTATTGAAAGTTAACAGTTTGGAAGTTTTACAAGGGTTTGCGGAGCTAAACGAACGGGTTCTTTTCAAGAAGTTAGAAAATGAGGAAAGTGATGAGATCAGGTGGTATGTTAGTCCTGTAATGAAAATCGTAAGTCGTACATGTAATGATACTTATAGCACCGAGGATGTTACTGTTATTTTAGAATCCCTAATTACAATCTGCTGTTTGGATTATGAGGAACTGGACCATATTACATTCCTGAGTATATCATATTATTCTTTTTTAAGTGGTTATGCTTCTATTTTCTTCTACTCATTGTCAGACACCCAGTTAAACCACTGATCCAAACCAAGTTAATATACTTGAACCATTGCTTTTCCTATTAGGGAAGTTATTCGACCATCGTGATATTTTGGTTGCGAATCCACAGGGTCTTGTGGCTTTGATCACTTCAATCTTCGAAGTACAAGGTAAGACTACAAACGAAGTTTTGAAAGCGAGAATCTTTCTTGTAGTGCCACGTTTTTTGAGAACGTATAGGGATAAACTTCCAAATGTGAGGGAACTAGTTCAAATATTTTTATTCAAGACCATCGAATCAACCCAATGAACGAAGGGAATGACCTCGTTAAATTAGGTTCATTGATTCCATTCCATATTTACTCAGAAATTGCTGAGTTACCATCTGTACTTGGAAATGAATTATGCTTACATGTTCAAGAAAAGATCTTACAGATTATTATGGATGTTTCAAAGGATTCTGAAGGGGAGGAAATTTGGACACTATTGAGAGTCTTGGAAGGAGTTTTCTCATGCAACAGTGAGGGTCACGATGAGGTCTTAAAATCTGAACTTTTGAAGTTAATGTCTATCGCGGGGATAGATTCCGGAAATGATGAAGAGCAAACGCATTTTGGTGTTCTAAGATATCAACCTACAGCCCATTACCGGCTGCGATCAGTGAATATGTTTTCCAGCCTTTAAGTGATATCTTGAATGGATCCAAAGTTGATGACTGTTATCGAGCCATTGGTGTATTCAGTTACTTAGTATAGAATACTGACTATGCTGTAATGTTACAACAGTTGGAACCGGTGGTTAAAGTGTTGGAAAATTTACTCTGATCAAATACCTATAATTCGCCACCGATGAAAGTTGAGACATTAATTGTTAGTATTTTCACTAAATTCTCCAGTGAAATTCAACCTATGATTCCTACCATCTTGCGTGCTTCATTCAGGAGAATACTTCAATCCAGAAATATATATCTACAAGACTAATCCGTATACCCATCGAGAAAGGTACTTAAACAACAGATTCCTATCTCTTTGTTATGCTTCTTGACTATTAGAAACTCAGAGGTGACTCTTAACCTTTTGAGGGTGCTGAAACTGTAAACATAGTCCTTCGTAAGTGGTTTGAATCTCTTGGAGTGATTAGAAATCAAAATAGAATCAGGGAGTGTATGATTGTCCTGGGCGAATCATTCAAATCTTTTGAATTGATTGAGAACGAAAAGAGAATCAAGGAGAATATCATTGCCATGAGTAAATTATTCTTCTTGTTTGACCCAAGATTGGCTCAGCAGATGGCTAATGGTGACAGTATGCCTGATCAAGGAGAATTGACCACTAGCAGGTCAACGGCGAAGGAAATTCCAGCCTACACAAATATTGTCAGGTTATTTGTCACTGAGTTGAGATACCAGACTGAGCAACCGGATGCTCTTCAAGCATTACCTGATAATTCAGATTACTACTGGATACCCTGTGGTGATGCAGATCATTGGCATAATGATTCAGATTACTGGGATGATGATCCTGCCATGCTTGACGAGCATGACTTTGAGAAGATTATTGGCGTAGATGAGATCAGCAAGAGTATCAGTGAGTTATTAGTTGACTTCTTTAGAGAGGCAAAGGAGAAGAACACCAATAACTTTCAAGAGATTTTCAACACGCCAAGTGAGACCATTGTGAACAGTTGCTATAATTGAAAATGCAAATAGATAAAACCCCTATACAAGGTGGTGTTTTTTTGATGCGACTGAGGGTTATTTTCTTTATTTATGTGGCAGACATTTTACATTTAAAAAGGTCAATTGGTTGTAGGTTGCATGGTTTTTATAATATATAGACCGACAAACAACACGCATTAACCATACATATATACACTCATCTGTGTCCGTGTTTGTGATTCGTTACTTATTTTCAGTTCAATCACCTATTTACCAAGAATGCTTTGTTGGTTGAGCACGGTTAGCATTAGAGATACCACTTCAAGTAGTTAATAGCATCTCTTCCCGCCATTTTTTTTTGTAATATTATTAACATAAAACTATTCTTCACAGATGGCTAAACATCTAAGAATTGTTTTGTTTCTAACTGTACCTTCCATGAATATTGTATCAAAGTTCAATAATATAGATTAAATACGATTTATAAAGTATGCTTACAGCACATATATGTGTCACAGATTCATGCTCAACCAATCGAGACTGATCCTTTCCTTTGAGGCTACTTTCCTTACACTGCCACTTCTCTGTCTTTTCTTGATTACGTCAGTCTTTAAAGAGAGTGGTCTCATTACACCATGCAGCTTTAAGAATAATCCACATGCATTACATAGGGATTTCCCATCGTTATCCTTTCTCCACAGGGGAGTAGTTTGTGTACCACAGTTTGTACAACGTAAGGATTGTTTTTTCTTTAACTTGCGTGTTGTTGTCGTTGGAATGGACTGCGTATTTATAGACGGCGTAGGGATATTTATTGCAGAGGTATTATTATTTGGAGAATATGAAGTTGAGGGGAGAGGAGAGTAGTCTAATTCGAATGTGTCGAGTTCTGTGGTAAATTCTGAGTCTATGAAATGTGGGAAATTAAACATTGCGGGCATAGAGTGAGACAATAGGTCATATTCACTATTGTTTGAGAATGACCCATAATGAGAATGTTGAGTATGCGAGTATGACTCGGTCTGTGGGAATGCGCGAGGTGGATCATGTGATTCTGGGAAATCAACTGTTGTTGATTTCAAAGTAGACACTAGGTCTCTATTTAATTTCCCTTGAAGCCTCCATGCCATATTACATATTCTATCACTATAGGGTAGAGAGTCACGTGCATTTGAATATAGTTTCCAAATATCAATTGCTTGATCGAATTTGTTTTGTGATTCTTCTTCGAATACCGGAGAGAAGGGATCGAAGTGTATAGGTACCATTGCTTTGTTTTGTTTTGTTTGTGTATATAGCGATTGAATAACCTGAACATATTAACAATATATATATATATATATATATATATATATATATTAGAGTAAAGAATTGCGGTATCTGTGGCCAATGAGAGCCGAGCCGGGAGATAAGCAAGCCGCTGCCGGAGTTGGTTGTTTGCGCGGCTGTTTCTTGGCGAAGCAACTGGAATTGCAGTGGAATTGACGATCTTCTGTGTATTTCAGGCACGGTTACATAATTACATGTACAATTTGTTGTTTATTGCGTCTGTAGTTACCCATAAACATACATACATATATATATATATATACAACAACATACATTCACAACATTCACAAATAGATACATTCACACATCACATGCTGTAAGTTTTTGTTCTCGCCCTAACAATTCCTTAAAAATTTAATTGACAAAAAAACCATTACTTTACTATCATCTATGTAATAATAAAAAAGGCACAAATGACAAACAGTGATACAGACTTAATATACAGCGAAATTCTAGCTGCTGATCCCTTGCTACAACATGCATCCAATGCTTTACAAAATTACAAGACCTCTCCAACTCCAGATTTTCTTACAACTGATATTCATTACAAGACAAGACCCATGACCAACATCGAACTTGCTTCCTCAAATAACAACAATATAAAGAGACATATCATCAATGTAGACGACATCTCTCGCATTAATTACGAAATGATCAAGAATACACCAGGTAATCTCGTTTTGCAAAGTGTAGTAGAGCATCCAGATGGAAGAGCTACAGGAGAGTACAATGAGATAGACGCTATAAAGACAAAGATGTTCAAGAATATGCTCTTTGAGAAGAATGACGCTTTTCTAAAGGCTCTCGGTGCCACACAGCCACCCTTGGACAACAAAGAGACAGAGACAGAGACAGAGACTGATTTACCCCTACAGGATCAGATAGATTGTCTTTACGAGATACAAAAAAGATTGATTCAACAGTACAAACATGTCCAAAATACAGAGAAGAAATGGTTTACTTTAAAGGAATTGTTACTAGACGCAAATATAGAATTGGATCTCTACAGTGATCAGGATATCAAACCGGCTAAGGTCAAAAATTCATCACAAAACAACAAGACAACAAGACAATACCGTGTAGGAAAGGTGAAACTCGGTGGTGGTACAATGCCAACAGGAAATACTCTCAGTGCCTTTAACGTCCTAAGTTTTGAAAGAGGTAAGAGAAAAGGTCAAAGTATTATATAATTATGCTTATATAATGTGTTACCCAGACTCGCAGAACGAAAAAAATTTTTTTTTTTTCATCTTCGTACGTTCTTTTTTTCATATTTTTCTTTTGTTGCCCTCGAGTACTTTTTTTTTTTTATCGATTACTCATTAACATATATATATATATCATATAGTTTGAGATCACTTCTAACCCCAACCACAAACTAACCATCCGCAATGTCTCAATTCCAACTAGATATCTTACAAAAATTAAACGAGTTGAATGAAATCAAGTCCACTCTAGAAACCTTCAAGGACAAGGATTCTCAACAGGTACTAGCTGCCTTGAGTTCTTTGCAATCTCACAACAAATTAAATTTTACAAAGAGAGACACTATTTATTACGACTTAACCAAAGAAGGTCAAGATATTGTCACTAATGGTTCATACGAGAACAACTTGGTTAAATTGATCTCAGAGTTGGGGAAACTACAAATCAAGGACGTAATGGCAAAGATGGGTGCTAACGGTAAAGTCGGTCAAGCTCGTGCCTTTAAAAATGGTTGGATCTCAAAGAATAAGGATAACGAATTAGAATTAAGTGAAAAGGTCACTGATTTAAACGCTTTAGATGATTCCACTAAGGATTTATTGATCAAGATTTCAACTAATGCTACCGCTGACATCGATTCCAAAATCTTAAATGATTTAAAGAAGAGAAAATTAATTGCTCCAAGAAAGGTTACAGATTTCTCAGTCACAAAGGGTGATGAATTCTCCTTAGAGTTAACTAAATTAGAGACAGATATTACCTCTGAAATGGTCGCTACAGGTTCTTATAAAGATTTAGAATTTAAACCATACAACTTTAATTCTCAAGGTATCGAAACTCAATCCGGTGCTTTACATCCATTAAATAAAGTTAGAGAAGAATTTAGACAAATTTTTTTCTCTATGGGTTTCACTGAAATGCCATCAAATCAATACGTTGAAACTGGTTTCTGGAATTTCGATGCCCTTTACGTCCCACAACAACATCCAGCTCGTGATTTACAAGATACTTTTTACATCAAGGATCCATTAACCGCTGATTTACCTGAAGATAAAATTTATATGAATAACATTAAAGCAGTTCATGAAGGTGGTAAATTCGGTTCTATCGGTTACCGTTACAATTGGTATGAAAAGGAATGTCAAAAATTAGTTTTAAGAACTCATACTACAGCTATCTCTGCTCGTATGTTACATGACTTAGCCAAGGATCCTAAACCAACTAGATTATTCTCTATCGATCGTGTCTTCCGTAATGAAGCCGTCGATGCTACCCATTTAGCTGAATTCCATCAAGTTGAAGGTGTTTTAGCTGATTACAATATTACTTTAGGTGATTTGATTAAATTCATGGAAGATTTCTTTGCAAAGATGGGTGTCACTGGATTAAGATTCAAGCCAACTTATAATCCATACACTGAACCATCTATGGAAATTTATTCATGGCATGAAGGTCTAAAGACTTGGGTCGAAATTGGTAACTCAGGTATGTTCAGACCAGAAATGTTAGAGAGTATGGGTCTACCAAAGGACTTAAAGGTTTTAGGTTGGGGTTTATCATTAGAGAGACCAACTATGATTAAATATAAGGTTCAAAATATTAGAGAATTATTAGGTCATAAAGTTTCCCTAGATTTTGTCGAATCTAACCCAGCAGCTAGATTAGATGAGGATTTATACGAATAAACCATAAAATCCAATAATAATGATTTGTAAAAACTTTTTTTTTCTATCTAATTGATTATAAACGAATATTTTTAATACTATTTTACATTCAATGTAATAATAACTTTATGCATCTATCTATATATATATATTATATGTTAGAGGAGGAATAATTCTTATGCTTGTCTATTAAATTAAATGGAATACCTTTGTAATAAGCACTGATTCCTTGATTGCTATCATGAGCATGCTGATCAAGTACACGGATACATTCATCTACTGTAAGACCATCACGTACCCCTTGTTCAATAGATTGCCATATCTTTTTTCGTCTATTGATCTGTCTAGAGAAATTTTTATCCTTATTCCTCCAATTTGATCCATACTGTACTTCCAACTCTCTTATAGAACTCTTACGTTGTAATATTAATTCTATATTTATCTTCTTATCAAACCCCTCAAGTTCATTAATCTTCTTTAAATTCAATAAGAAGGTAACTAAAAACTCTTGACCCCAATCACTAGGAACTGTTGTATATTCTTCCCATAGTTGCCTGATGGACTCGGGCCATCTCAATAATATAACACCAAAATTATTCAATCTAGAGCAAGGATCATGATTCTCTCGGGGTTTGGAAATGGTGACATCCAAATCCACATTAATTCGACTCGTTCTGGGTTTCTTTGTCACCTTTTTGGATTCCGAGGATAACATGTCAGACACCAGTTCCACTACAGACTCTAAATTAACATTATTTCCAAGGGTATCATCTATTCTTTTTATCATATTCTCCATCCGCACCTTCATACAGGAAACTTCCTTCATTAGATCATCAATATCAGATTCCTCTTCCAACTCCTGGTAAAAATCAAACTTGTCCACTTCATTGCGTAGCACTGTCGCGGAAGTATATGAATTCTCTAATTTCAAAAACATAGGGTCTGTAGAAGGAGTTGAGTTTGAAACGAGTTGATTCATATAGTCATTATCCAAGGGAGACTCAGATTTAGATGGGAATACAAATCTATTTGTATTATGGTAAAGTTCATCCTTACCTAATTGTTTAGAGGTCATCGCTTTTGGAGAGATTAATGTTTATACATGAAAGACCATCAGGCCACAAGACGTTCCTAATATATAACAGTTTTGCTTATCACCCCTTACTCCGATTAGCCTCCATAATCATGGTAAAAGTGCGGCTTCCCAACTTTCAAATGAAGGGTGTCTCCAAAGTAATATTAGCTCAACTCATTAGGAATTCACCCATAGATTGACAAGGCGCGGTACCACACTGCGTCACAGCACGTGAGACATGTGGCACATACAAATAACAAAACAAGAAACGAAAGTGCTAGAAGAGCAACGAGTTCACCAAATCTCAATAAGAAGCCCAATTTAAATATGATTATATGAGGCAATATATAAGATATTGTCTTTTGTTAGTAATCCATATAATTATATTTTTATTTATTCACAATTCGCGACAGTGACTTAAATTGTTCACGTGACTTGTATTATTTTGGGTTTGAGTTCAAGTTTAGCATCTGTTGTTTAAATCTGCTCATCTTATAGGGATTACCGTTCTCATCAATCGGTTCGATCTCTTTTTCTTCTTCGACTTGCATTGGGATGATATCCTCTGTGGCTTTCTTTTCTTGAGGGTCTCCCAGAGTCATTTCTCTCATCTTATTCATCATTGTTTGTTTTAATCGAGCGTATTCCAGACTGACAGACTCGTTAAGTTTGTCCGGATGCAAACCTAGATCGGTACCATATTCGTCTTCAAAGTCGTTATAATCCAAAGGAACGTCTTTTTCAATAACTTCGTTAGTAATCATTGGACCCTTTTCGTCCTCATCCTCATCCACCATTGGGGTATTCTTCCTGAATTCACTGATATCTTCCTTCAAATCATCAACTTGTTTATTATATGCTTCAAAATCATCAATCCTTTCCAGAACGACACCAGGATTTTCTTCCAGATCATCGTCATACATACCTAGATTGTAGGCCCTAGCCATATCATCTATATTTTCATTCAATGCACTATAGTCAATATTTGCGACACGGATATGATCTTCACCTTTTCCATTTTTCTTTATGGCTTCCTTGATTTGTTCTGGAAATTCAAATTTGGTCTCATCATTGCCGTCTGGGAGTTCTTCGATTTTTGGATTGATTTCTTCGAGTTCATGTTCATCCTCAGAATCACTCATTTCATTTAACATGGCTGCCGTTACTTTTGGTTTGTGGGTATGAATAGAATGTCTTGGCTTTTGTAATGAAGTCATGCTTTTTTTAAACAAAGTATTAGGATGATTCTGCAGTTTGTGGGTTTCAATAATCTTTGATGCTACTTGAGTCGATTTATTAACTCTTGATTTTGCAAATATGCTTTGTTTCTCTAATTTGGATTCACTTTCGTTATCATCATCTAGAACTACATCCTTCTCAGTGATATCAGAAACCACCGAAGTCGGTTTGTTTGATGTATTTCCGGATAATCCACATTCTTTCTTTGAATCTGGGGTAGTTCCCTTAATCTCATCAACCACTATATCTCTTTCCATAACATCAGACACAACAGATGTTGAAATATTAGATCTTGACCTTGAAAATCTGCTTTGTTTCCTTGGTGATGATTCTACTTCTTGAATGGTCTCTGAGATAATATCCTTCTCAACAATGTCATTCACTACCGGTTCTTTCTTAGTTAACAATGACTTTGAGAATTTGCTCTGCGACCTTGGAGTTGTTTCTCTTTCCAAGAGATCTGTCACTACAATATCTTTTTCAACAATATTATTGACTGCAGGATCTTGAAATTGATTTATTTTAGATATTCTTTGAGAAAATTTACTTTGTCTCTTTGGGCTATCATTGGCAACATTGACGACTGGGTTTTCTATAATATTTTCAACGATTGTCTCAGAGACTGCTCTCCCAATATCATCAGACGACGTCTTAATTTCCTCTCGGTATTCATTGACAATTTTTTTTCCATTATTTATACTTCTATCCTTCTTAAATCTTGAAACACGGTGCTTTCTTGCCTCAATTTTTTCATCTTCATCATCGACTTCCATCGCCATATCGTTTTTATATTTATCATGAACTTGGTTAGAACCTTGTGCACCAATTAAACTTGCAAATAGATCGCTGTCGAATTCACCAACATTTGGATTATATGTATCATCTGTCATTGCGTCTTGGACCATATTATACAAGTCATGTTGTGGACGTGGGAAATTGAATGTTTGTTCTTTAGTTTCCTTTTTAAAACTTTCAACTTCATAAATGTCTAATGATTTGGCAAACCCAACTAACTTCTTTTTAGTCTCGGGTTTCTTTTCAATGACTTCAGTTTCTACGATTTCTTCAATCTTTGGTGCCTTAAGAATGGATTTCCCAGGTTCTTTAAATTCAAGCTTTTTTCTTTTCTTCCTCGCTTCTCCACTCACCATATTGTGTTCCACAATAGTGTCCTCCACTGTGGTAAAATCTTCTTTGCGACCATTAGCTGCACGTAGCTTATTAATTTGATCCATGAACGATGATCTACCGGCTTGATGCGGCACGATATGGTAATTGAAGTAATCGTCTTCGTCTTCGTCATCGTATTGATTCCCATCGTCTTGGTTATATTTGTTCAATAGAGAATGGTCGTAATTTTCCATATCATATTCTATCTCATCAGGGTTGAAATCACCGTCCTCCATTTGATCTTCTTCGTCCAATCGATCAACCAGGTCAGCAAACGTATAAATGTTCGTGGTATCAATGTGAGAAGTTGCTTGTTCCCTTATTGCCTGTTTAATTTCATGTTCTTCCAATTCCTTTGGAGAATCTTGTGTTTCTTTCTCTTGCTCGATCGTATTTTGAATCTCCTTCTTTGACTCGTCATAATTCAAACGTAATTTTCCTTTCAAGTTGTTCTTGAAAGCACTACCAAAATCTGAAGCCGGTTGCTTCTTGTTTCCACTTTGTTGCTTCTCAGCTTCTTTTGCCAATATCAAAGATTCCAAATTTTTCTTGGTTTCTGCATCTGCAGTTGGGGCTATGGAGCTACTTATAATATTATCATCCTCATCTAATTCTTCTCTTATTTCCATTGTTGGTAGTGGTTCTTCATAATCTGCTTCATCTTTTAATTGCACTTCAGTGGCAGTTTCGTGGGGCCTATCATCTAAAACCATTGCCTCTAATCTCTTTCTTGTCTCTTCATTTGGAGTTGGGGTAACTATACCATTAATCACATTTCCATTATCATCCAATTCCTCTCTAATTTCCATAGATGGTAAAACATCATGTTGTTGATCTTGATCTTCGACAATTTCCCCGTTGGCTTGTCTTTTATCATATTCAGCGAGAGTTTGTAAATTCTTTAATGTATCATTAGCCTCCTCTATCTTTAAATTAAACTGTACAATAGCCTCTTGCATTAATTTTAGTTTATCATCTACGTATGCTAAAGCTTCTTCGCCTGTCTTTTCCACATAGTACTCATACCCTATATTTAAAAATACTTTTTTCGAAGAAATTATGATATCCCCAAACACAAGACCATTTTCATTATCCTTTGAGTCGTCATAATTATCATCACCATCGTCCTTCTTAGTTCCCTTTAATTTTAATAGCCGATCTCTGATACCGATATAGTTGTGTTCTTGCTCAATCAAGAAATCTCTCTTTCCCTTCAGGTTTTCAAGTGTCCTCTCCACATTAGCATGCAGCGTATGTATCTGTGGATCCATTTCCAACGAAAAATAATGCTAATATATCCTTTATTATTGCTTCAAAAGTAAGGTTTAAATAACTATACCACCCATTAAAGGACAAATTTTTCACTTTATTACCTAATAGCTCATCGCGAAATTTCAAAATACACGTGACCATATGTATATATCAATTTTCACGAACTATCAAAGTTTTTCTTGTGGTCGGACAGTCCGGGCAAGCCCCTGTCGGACGCTTTTTGTCCGCTCGGTGGCAAAATTTTCACGGGTTGCTTTGATTCTTACCACTCTTCACAACAAAGAGGGTGTAAAAGGGGGGTAACGTGAACGCTCCCAGTGAATTTCCAAACAAGAGAGCACATCGATCACGGGAGATACGACTGCTAGTACATTGTAAACTACAGGAGTACTTCTTTCATTTGCATTTTTAGTTCATTTTCAAACTTTTTTTATTTGCATTTGCATTTCTGTGTATCTTTGACACTCACCGGACACTTTTTTTGTTTACGTTTTGGAGATGTCAGCATCCGTCGTGCGAAGTGAGACTAATGAAGCGGTCAACTCAAGGTTTAGACATAGAAAGATCTCTGTCAAGCAGCGCTTGAGGATCTATCAGCCTAGTGATCTAAAGAATTTAGATAAGGAAGAGCTTCAGCAGAGGGAGGTTGTGGAGGTTGAGACAGGTGTGGAAAAAAATGAGGAGAAGGAAATCCATTTACATAATATTTTGTTGAAGGGCAGCAGCCAGATCAATAAGAAGAAGGATTATATTCCTACTCCTGATGCATCACATAACTGGAGTGAGTGTAAAAAATATTACACAAGAAAGTTTCAGGAGCCTTCAAGTTATATCAAGTTTTCTGCAACTGTTGAAGACTGTTGTGGTGCTAGCTATAATATGGATGAGGCCGATGAAGAATTTTTGAATGAACTCAACGATCAATTAAAGGCTGATGATCCAACTGCTCAATCTTTGACTGAAGATGAGTTTGAGATTTTATTAACTGCATTTGAAAATGCAATTAATGAGAGACAACCATTCTTAAGCATGGACCCAGAAAGTATTTTATCATTTGATGAAATCAGACCAACACTTTTAAATGTGGATCTTGGTGATAATGGATTAAGATCATCTCTAGCACATGATTTGAATTATCCAGAAGGTAAAAGATTTTTAACACAATTCGATCCGGAATCGCAGAGTGACGCTAGACCATTACAGGATTTAATTGCATCATATGGTTCAAGCGCCTATGAATATTGGAAACAGAGGAAAATTTCAGTTAACGGTGGAGGAATCTTCCCACAGTTGAAATTCGAAAGACCAGGTGAAAAGGAGGAAGTTGACCCATATGTTTGTTTCAGAAGACGTGAAGTGAGACATCCAAGAAAGACTAGACGTATTGATATTATAAATTGTCAAAAATTGAGATCACTGCACAAGGAGTTACAACATGCGAAGGAGATGGCATTGTTAGTGGCAAAGCGTGAATTTCTTTCGATGAACACCATCACAAATGAAATGAAAATATTTGATGATAGAATTAAGATTAAGAGTTTGAAACGTTCTTTGAATATCAGAGGTGAGGATGAGGATTTGGTAAATCACAAGCGCAAGCGTTTCACTGTGATGACAGTAGAAAAGAAGCAACAAATAGAAGAAGAAATTATTGCCGCTAAAATTGCCAAGGAGAAGGCTGCTCAAGCTGCCGAAGCTGCCGCTGCTCTACAAGCTTCCAACTCTAGGAAATTCACTAAGAGTAAATTGCTAAGAAGACAATTGGAACAATTGTTAAAAAATGGTGACAAACTTACAAAGCAACAACTTCATCAACTTCAACAGTTGCAAAAGGGCAAGGAATTGTCTTCCAAAAATCTCAAGAAATTACAAGAACAAACTGAACTCCAATTATTACAACAGCAACAAGCCAAACAAGCTCAGCAGCTACAAGACCAACAGATATCTCAACCATCTATTTCCTCACATGTTTATGTTAAATTGCCATCATCTAAGGTCCCAGATATCGTCTTAGAAGATGTTGACAAATTGTTAACAGAAAAGGAAAAGAATGCAAGAAAATTCGTTCAGGAGAGAATAGAAAAGAGAAAGTTAGAGGATGGGGATACTTTCTTTAACTTAACCGATGATCCATACAATCCAGTGTTTGATATCACATTACCAAAGAACATACATTCGTCAGAAGCACCCTTCTCATCTATCTCTTCCTCGAAGTTTGAAATCAATAGATCCTATTTTATGCCAAGGCTTGACGAATATTTGAATGGTACTAGCAAGGATATAAGTTTATTCAACAATGACGGCGAGAAAATAACAGATTCTAATAATAATAATTTAAAGAAGGTAGAAGTCTATGATCCATTTCAAGCTGTCAAAGAAATTCACTCCAGAGAATATCCTGTCAAATTTAGAAGACGTGTTGGCCGTTGTGGTATACATTACATTGATTGTAAACCCAACGAAAGAAGTACAGATTACGTGAATTCAGAATCTATGTTGAATGATTTTATCGATTTTGATGCAGTTGAAGCCGAAGATAACGACCCAAATAAGATTATTAATGTTTACGAATCCAAAACCGATGAATTGTCCAGACTTCGTAGTAAATGGAAGTATAATTCGCCTTCTAATGACTACGGTTTACCATTTTCAAAAGAACCTTCAAGATTAAACAAATTATCGAATGAGACTCAAGTTATACGATTTGGGACGATGCTTGGAAGCAAGTCCTATGAGCAATTACGGAAAGCAATAATTAAGTATCGTCGTGACTATCTCGTAAAGATAAAACAACAAAAAATCAACGCTCAAAAGCAAATGTTATTGCAACAGCAACAGCAACAACAACAGTTGCAACAACAATCCCAACAAGAGGATTCAAATGGTAAGAAATCTAATAGCAACTTAAACAAACCACAATCCAAAAAGGCTATGAAAACCTCATCAGAACCAATTGTTAAAAACGAGAATACTACTACTCCATCCCCAATACCATCCCATATTTCTATTTCATAGACAATCATCGTAAAGATGATTTTTTTTATTTCTTCCATGCTTGCACAGCATTGTATTATTACTATTATAAAATGTAACATTTTATTAAATCACAAACATGAACAATTGGAGGACAACCCGCAGGGGTATGCCGTTTTGACTTTAACTACTGGTTTTGTTTTTGCAAGACATCCATTTAACTTGTACAGGTTCATTATATTTCTAAAGTAAATAATAAAATTCAATATATAGACAATTTAAAATAAGTGACAGTTAATTGGCAGGTGTTTTGGTTCTAAACTGACCCCACCTCCAAGGATCGTAATTTATTTCCTTTTACAGAGGTTTATTGACATTTGTATTGAACTCATCTGATCGGCAATGAAATTCTGGAAAAAAAAAAAACTATTGATTTCCATAGTAGAAGCTACGTAACAAAACTGAAACGCTAAGGATAGCTTAGCAAGCACCACGTTAGAGAGCTTGCTTACTTGTCAGGTTACTGGCGTACTGTATTTGCATTGTATTGATACCCTTTTAGAATATAAGCAAGAAAATGGGTCTCAGTACTAAATTCAATAGGACTCTCCGCCGAGCAGCTTCAGTATTACATAGAAACTGGACCCAAGTAGATTCAAATAAATCCAACTGCAGACATATAGATGACAATGATGACACAGAATTTAAATCGAATATGAATGGAACAGAAGAATCAGATGAAGCCTCGAATGGCAGATATTATTATAATAAAAAGTTCAAACTTTTTGCAACTTTTGGAATTATTTGCATATTACTAGTAACATTAGTTACGCTATTTAGAGACTTCACAGGTGCAGACTTACCGCAATGTAGGTCCATTTATATGTACCCATCATATGCTAGAATCGACGGATTCGATACCAGATTCTCCCCGTTAGCTCAAAAGTACCACATATACCTCTATAGAGAACAAGACACAGATAAGGAACCGCTGCATAATGACGAAATTCAATTGGATGGTATACCTGTATTATTTATTCCAGGAAACGCCGGCAGTTTCAGACAAGTGCGTTCTATTGCAGCAGCGTGTGCAAACATGTACTTTGAAGACAGAAACACTATCCATAACCCAAATACTAAAAATATTGATTTCTTCACTGCTGATTTCAATGAAGATTTTACTGCATTTCATGGTCAGACTATGCTGGATCAAGCAGAATATTTAAATGACGCCATCAGCTATATTTTGTCCCTTTACAAACAATCCACATCTTATGAAGATATGCCATTACCAGAATCGGTTATCATTGTAGCACATTCTATGGGTGGTATTGTATCAAGAGTTATGCCAACATTACAAAACCATGTTTTGGGCTCTATCAACTCTATTATAACACTTTCTACCCCACATGCGGCAGCACCAGTTACATTCGATGGTGATATATTAAAGCTTTATAAAAGAACCAATGATTTCTGGAGAAAAGAACTCGACGACAAACAATCATTTTTCTCACAGAATGTTTCTTTGGTTTCAATTACAGGCGGTACAGCTGATACAATTTTGCCAGCAGATTACGCTGCCGTAGATGATTTACTACCAGAAGAAAATGGATTTACTACATTTACTACTACAATACCTGGGGTTTGGACCCCAATTGACCATTTAGCAGTTGTATGGTGCAAACAACTAAGAAAGGTCATTGCAAAGTTGTTGTTGGAAATGGTGGATAGTACAAATCCATACAAGACAAGACCGTTAGAAGCAAGAATTCGATTATCAAAAGATCTATTGTTGTCTGGTTTTGAAAGCTATGCTATAGATGGTTCAAGTGTAAATACACCATCAAAAAGTGCTAAGAATATGGATACTACTTATTCTGCGCATTTCTCCTTATTGGAACCAAACGAATCCTTGGTTCTAAACAAAAATACGTTCTTGAATGAAAATATCAATTTCACTAAAATTATGATACCAAAGAATTCAAAAAAAGATTTCCAGTTTGTTTTGATGACCAGTTTAGAATCAGTTGATGTTTTATTCTGTACGTCACATCCATCTGTGAAGTGTGTTTCCGGAACAGAGAGTTTACGTACTATCCCTAGATCAACCAAATCAACTAAATTTGCTGCTGATTCATCGATTGGAGAGGATGTGATACCACTCAAAGTGTTAGAGGTTAACATGGATGATTTATCTCTATATGACTTTATAATTATTGAGAACATAAAAGATATGCGCTTTACAAATGACGAATTCCTTTATGCATCTTTGGCTACATCCCATTCTACCAAGACATACGATTTATCTTTACTCCGAATGTATTTATTTGGCAAAAAAATATCAGTTACGTCAGGGAATACTCTTACGGAAAGTACCCTTGTTTTTCCAAAATTATGGGATTCATTAATTTCTTACAATCTGAAGATAGATTCAAATGATAATGATAAAACACTGTTATTTGAACCAATTATAAGACAATGGATTAATGAACCTTTTGAAACAAAATGGCACGTAAATGTTTTGCATAATCATAGAATAGATATCAATATGCATAATGTAGCGCCATTCATTCCGTTAAATGAATCACATTCAAATTCGTTACATTTGACTACGATATTGCCACCAGACATGTCGATGGAAATTAAAATGGATATTAATTGGATGCTAACTTTCAAGATGTTATTTATTAGATATAGACTAGCCATTGGTGCCATTCCAATATTTTTTATTTCTCTGGTTCTCACATACCAATATTACTGGTTTAGCAAATCATCAAATTTTATTAGTTTCTCGAGGTCTATGAGTATTATTTTACAAAAGTTCGGTACTTTAATCATTCTAGGATTGTTTCTCATTAGTCCTATTGTGAATTGTAAATTCATCCAGCACATACTATTCTTCCTAGATCCTGTTTCCCTTAATAGACCATTTGCATTAGAAAATGATAAAATGTATACCAACTTTTATTTCTTGGGTATCAGGGATCCATTTTCAGCTTGGATTGGGGTGGTATTGGGTCTGATGTCAATCGGATTGTTGTTTCTTGTTTGCAAAATATTTGAATTTTTGGATTCAGGCATTGCTTTTATTACATGTAGAATATCAGAATCCTCCTTTGATGACAGGTACATAGAATTACACAGACAACTGTTCGACAATAAAAGAATAATTGCATGTGCGGTGTTATTTTTGAGTGTGATATTCTATATTCCATACCAGCTGGCCTATGTGATTGCTGTTTTAATCCAAGTTGGGACGTGTATTAGAATTGCTATGCATGGGGCTCAAAATAAGAATCAGAATAATTTGAGATTCCAGAAGTATCTGAATTTAAAAAATTATAATTTTTCAATTTTGATACTATTATTATTTGTTGCTATTATAAATGCTCCTATTTTGGTTGTTTTCATGCACAACCTGTCCATAAGATGGGAAACCACATTTAGATCACATCATAATTTCATTGAAGTGGCGCCAATAATCTTATTAGTGAGTAGTAACTCTATGTTCAAACTGCCTGCATACCCAGATAGATCATTCGATTGGTACATTGTGACTGGTTTGTTTTCCTATCTTTCCTTCTTCAGTTTAATATACGGTATCCGGAACTTATACTTTATCCATAATATTGTTAACATCACATGTGCATGGCTATTTTATGGTACTGTAATCAATTATTTATCCAGTAAAGAGTTAAGGACTACAAACTAGAGAGTTTATGTATTATACATTTATTTATTTATAATTACTGATAGTCAAGCGCATTTCCTACAATTTGTGATAGACTGATATTATTAATATATTTAAGAACTATAAACTTGAAATGTTTAGCGAAATACTTACATCATATGTAATTTGTACGAATAAAGGAATTAATTTAATGTTTTGATTTGTAAGTGAATACATCATCATTGTCCCCCACCCAAAACTGCCTGGCTTCTTCATCAGCCTGTGTAGTTGGTGTATAGACATCAATTGTTGTATTAATATTGGAGGTATCATTACCGAAGAGCACCCTTTCTCTAATAGGACGCTTTGGTGAAGATGTTGAAGAGGAACTGCTTGAATATTGCCCAGAACCTTTTTCTAAATATGTTGTTTTTACATTTTCATTCTTTTCATCAATGTGTGTTACTTCAGATCTTAACGAAGATAATGTAGATTCAGTAAGTTTTGAACCCTTAGAATAGAAATTATTGAACTTCTCTCTAAACTTTGATTTAGATTCTGTGTTGACGCTTTGACCAGTGAAACTTTGGATACCACTTGGTTGGAATCCGCTACTAGTATGAGAAACATCTGAACTCATCATATTCGTAGAATTTGAAACGTTATTAGAAAATGTTGCCCACATTGAAGACAAAGGTAAAGACAATACTACCAACAATGTTGCCGTTGTAATAAGGACATCAGTACCATGTGTGGAATCGTAAAGACTGTAGGCTAAAATGAAAAGAATGGATGGAACAAGCATGGATTGACAGGACATGATGAACAAAATGTGGAAACTGTCAAATTGCTTTAATCCTAAATATCTTCTTGTTCTGATAGCCAGGAATAATTTGACGACAAGGATGAAAGACATCAAATTAATAGATGTAGCGAGAAGAATTGTTGAAATATTAAAATATTTGATCTTTTGAAGTATTCCACCATCATAGACAACTATCATTCCTTCAATGGCAGTGACAAAATACATTGCCACTGTAGCTAAACCTAAGCAAATCGAGATTGACAAAAGAATTCTACCTAATCTCTTAAAAGTGTCCCCTGCAAACATGACTCTGATTTGGAACACTAATGAAGTCTCAATGGACGCGACTAAAAGAACTTGAAATATGCTGGTGGCACCATACAGATGGTGATCGAACTTGCTAATATTCTGTGAGAACCCAGTTAAAGTATAAGCTAAGGAAGAATAATTTGACAATAGATATTTGAAATATAGAGCGGAATGTATAAGGATTAGGAATAGTGATACTTGATTGATTATGAAAATTGGAGTATTTTTCCTCTTGGAAGCCATCCACATAATTATTATTGTCATTATAGAAGCACCGCATCTAACACCAAACATAATAGCCTCGTTGATTTGTTTATTTATAAAAGTTTGAACCTCTCCAAACTCTGCATCTGACTCCCCATACATTGAAGTGAACGTCAGTAGACTTTGCATGGGATCATATGATGAGTTGTAAAAAAGATTGCTTATTTGTGGTACCTGTGTCTCAGACATGTTGACTCTTAGTTTCTTTTTGATTGCTGTAAGATATATGCAAAATAAAAAGGGTTGCATAAAAGTAGTGTCGTTCTCATTCCCATATATCCACGCATATATATATTGGGAACTTCATTAATTGGCAGGGCATCGCACCTGAATTAAACTTGAAATATTTCAAATTGGTTTCATGTAATTACCTATTCGGGTAATTGCATGATTTTAGTTTCTTAAGAAACGTCCGTAAGAGACTTCTAGTGATTAACTAGGAGCCTCAAAAAATAAATCACAGAAAACAGTCTACTCTGATCATTAGCCCTCTGTTTTGCAGTCAATCAAGTTGTGTCCTGCATTCCGTGTTTTGCGATTGTCCATATGCGGTTTGTATGTGTTTTAGCAGCAATTACTTCATTAGGTATACAAATGGATAATGCAAAACATTATTATTAACTTGGTTATACTGTTTAAGGTATTTCAACAAGTTTCAAAGTGAAATCCAGTCTCTAATAGGTGTTATCAACTCCACAAAAGTTCTACGGGATTCCAATTTACTCCAAATAAACTGTATGTGACTAATTACACAACATAGTATGCATAGAAAGATACATATTCAGTGCAGACCTCTTGTCAATATCCACAAATCACTTAGCTATGGATAAATCATACATATTTTTCCTATCTACTAATTCTATCAAAATTTTTTGGATACCCTTTATTAGAAATCCTGATGAAAAAAATGTTGCCCAACGATGAAAATTAGTTCAAATAACACAGAGAAGCAAAACTGAATGCAGGCCATGAATTTGCTCACTCAATTATCACAGACTTCGAGTACTGAGACCTTCACGACCCAGAATACAAAATTTGATGATGCATCCTCTTTTCTACCCTCCTTCTATAATGACAATACTCAGAGGGCATTGAAGATCAAAGTGATTGAAAAAACCATAACTGATGAAGATATAAGAACATTATCATTTCTTGGTTTATCTAAATATGGTTTTGTTAATGGGAAGTTAAGACAGGACTGTTGGTTCATGCTGCTTGATAATCAACTGATGACGACTCCTCTCAATGAGATGGATACCTGTAATGAACATGAAGATGAGAATCAGATTAAGTTAGATGTGAATAGATCATTTAGTTTTATCAAGGATGAAAGACAGAAGATGTTTCTGAGACAAATATTGGAACATACTATAATCAATTTCTTCAGAAAGTATTCGAAGTTAAGATATTATCAAGGATATCACGACGTAGTCTCCATTTTCGTGATGATTTATTGTTATCCACATGTAGAGAATAGTTTAGAGAACAGTGACTTGATGTTTACTAGTGATTTAACCTCTACGACTTGGGACGATATCTACCCAACTGATAATGACTCGCTTGATACGTTAATCAAGAATGACGATGATGAAAAAATGGGTAACTTTCAGAGTAAAAGATTATCAAGGTGCGTAGAAAACTTTTCATTGTTATATCTAAGAGACTTCCTGATGGATTCATTAGACTTTCCGATTGACCAGATTAACATAATCTCACTTTTGGTGAAGGAGAATGATAGAACCTTTTATGATAAATTGCATTTAGATACCATCGAGCCCTTTTTTGCTATATCTTCAATCTTAACTATATTCTCACATGAATTTAAACCCATAGGTAGTAATAATGTCAGCATTTCCCAAGATCCACTAATTTATCAAATATTTGACATACTGATATCAACGCAATCCATGTTTGTCCCTTTAATAATATATTCCAAATTTATTCTCGCATGTAAGGAGAAATTAATACAAGAATATGAGACTAATATCCCAAATTTTGAGAATGAGGTTGATTTAGTCCATGCTATAATCCAAAAGGTGTTGTTTAAAATGACAATGGGCTCTGAAGATAAAGAGATTGTTTTACTATGGGACAAGATAATGGATGAGACAAGATCAAATTATTCCATGACAAAGGCAACTTTAGGGAGTTTAAAGAAATCTGTTAATAGGTACAGTCCTCTTCTCAATACCGCGGCCGGGGTACAGTTTCATGAGGTATATGACTTGGATGATATCACTCAGTTGATTTCCAAGCAGATACGATTAAATAAGAAAAGAAAACTATTAACCAGAAAGGACAAGGAAGGAACAACATCCGTTACTAGGCTCTACAAAACAATACTACCATCATCCGTGATACAGGCCCGCTCAACAGCATTCATCTGCAGACTGTCATTAATGATTGGTATCATGGCGATATTTATGAATCTATATCAAAGCCAAGGAAAACGGAGTCTCTTTACTTCAGAATCTCTCATTGTTACATTCCGGGACCAGAAATACCTCCACCAACTCCATTCCCCCAATCTGGTGGGTCTTTACGAAACTACAAAGCACACATTTACGACTCCATTAAGAGAGCTCCAGCGTTACTATTCACACAGATAAATATATATTGATATATACACATTATTTAACTCTACAGCTTCCTTTGAACCAATGTCACATGTTGTTGCACTAGTAATTTTCTCGACATGAAATTGAAAAATATTTGGGAAAGGGATGAGCAAAACACTTAATTACAATGTCAGATGGCATGAAGTAAAACAAGAACAAATTTTATAGTCTGGATAATTCTGTATAGCACAGTATAGTGAAGCGTTAAAATGGCAGAATACGCAGTAGAAGTTAACAATTTAACTTATACATTCCCAGGGAAGGATACTCCCTCTGTGATTGATATATCTTTAACGGTACCTTGGCACACACGTACACTACTTATTGGCGCAAATGGTGCTGGTAAGTCCACATTATTGAAATTATTGAGTGGTAAGCATCTTTGTTTGAATGGGAAAATTTTGGTGGATGGGTTAGATCCGTTTAGTCCTCTTTCAATGCATCATCAACGTTCTGAGGAAGAAGGTGAGGATTCTTCTGATATTCAAATAACCACATATTTAGGTACTGAGTGGGCTCACATGAGTATTATTAATAGAGACATTGGTGTGCTAGAATTATTAGAGAGTATTGGTCTTTCCCATTTCAAGAATCGTGGTGACAGGTTGATTGAGATCTTGGACATCGATCTCAAATGGAGAATGTTCCAATTAAGTGATGGTCAAAAAAGACGTGTCCAGTTAGCTATGGGTCTATTGAAACCATGGAGAATTTTACTTTTGGATGAGGTCACTGTTGATTTGGACGTTATTGCTCGAGCAAGACTATTAGAGTTCTTGAAGGTGGAAACCGAGACAAGAAAGTGTTCTGTAGTATACGCAACTCATATATTCGATGGTCTAGCTCAATGGCCGGATTCTGTTGTGCACATCAAGGACGGTCGTATTTTAGACAAGTTAGATTACAAGAAGGATGTCGAGTTTGTTAATGTTATGGATGCCAGTGCCAACGGTCAAGTTAACTTCATGGACTCAAAGATATCCATTAGCAAAGTGAACAGTTTGCATCCCTTGGCATTATCTTGGTTGAAGACAGATAACCATATCACTGACTAATTGGTCAATACAAGAATTTATAAGTAAATTCAAACTGTATATATATATAAATACAAACATTTTCAATATGAGGGAAAATCGATGGACTTTTTCTAACCTTTTGATTCACATAACGAACACACAAACAAGAGGAGTAATAGAGAAAATGTCTTTATTAACGAATATTAATCCACAGGAGAGAAGGTTGACTCACCGTACAAAGTTTGCTAGGGTATACAATGTCAACGATACGTATGCAGTAAAGTCAATCTCCACCGATTTTCTCATTCCTCCACATAATCATAGAGCAGAGCTAGCAATATTAGAGAAGGTAAAGGGTGGCGATACGCATATCATTGAGTTATTGGATTCGAGGGTTCTTTATGATGAAGTTGAGTTGTTGTTTTATTATTATTCCCAAAGTTTACATGATTTTATGAAAGCACAATATAAATCCAAGAAACGTAAACATAATCCCTATCTGATGCTGGATAAGTCAGAAACTGATAAAGTAAAGTTTCAAAATGAATTTGATTTGAATCAATATGCATTACCGTTTTGTTTACAAATAGCACAAGCATTGGAATATTTGCACGAGAATGGAGTTATTCATAGAGATATTAAACCGCAAAATATCATGTTAGATGATTCATTTAATTTAAGGTTAACTGATTTTGGTATCTCATATGATACTGAGAATGTGAAACAAGTGATAGGTGAACCAATGAACTTGAAGGTTACGGATATTTGCACTGGGTTTTATAAAGCACCTGAATTATTATTTGGTGTGAAAAGTTATGGGTATGAAGTAGACGTTTGGTCCTTAATGATACTTGTATCTCAATGGTTTCAAAGGGAGACACATGATGATGAATATTTACCAGCTTTTGTTGATGATGGTAGCGGTGAATTAGAGAGTGGTAGTGATATTAGATTAGTATTTTCTATCTTTGATAAATTTGGTGTTCCATCTTTAAGTGATTGGGAAGAGGTTAAGGAATTTGGTTCTAGTGATGCATTTTCAGGTATGTTTGGTGAAGATGGGGATGGTAAATATATAATAAATGAAGATATAGAGTCTCAAAGAAGGACAATGAGAAATCTATTACCTAGATTTATTGAATTACAAGATACAAAAGTTGAAGACAAGATTCTAAATTGCATGTTGGGGATGGTTCCATTTCAAGGAAGTAAAAGATGGACTAGTAAAAGGATCGTTGAAGAATTAATGAAATAATCGCTAACATTTTGAGAATATAGTTGCTTGTTTAATCGTTTTTATAAAGATGGATTGCTCAATAAATATTTTCTAAATTTATCATCATATAATTAAACTACAAACAAAAATAAAAGGTACAAATAATTATCTATCAGGGCTTTTGTCATTGCCATGAGATTTTTTTTTGATTTTTTTAAACAGCTAATGGGAATTGACCAGCCCATTCAAAGATTTCTTCCTTCAATGGTGTGTAAACCTCTGGTTTAGCGTCAATGGCAGCTTTAAAGTCCTTGAGTCTATTAGCCTCTTTTGGTAAACTTTGTTGTGTCTCTGCAGCGATAGTGACGACTTTGTTGATATAGCTAACAATTCTTGCAAAGTCAGCTTCACCCATACCACGAGTAGTCATTGCTGGGGCACCAATTCTGACACCACCTGGAACCAAAGCAGATTTATCACCTGGGATAGAGTTCTTGTTTAAAGCGATATTAATCTTTTCACATAAATATTCAACACGAGCACCGTCAACACCTTTTTCTCTTAGGGAGACAAGAACCATATGAGAATCTGTACCATCTGATACCAATCTATAATTCAATTTCTTAAATTCTTGTTCAAGGATCTTAGCGTTTTTCAATACTTGTAATTGATATTCTTTGAATTCAGGTGTAGCTGCTTGTTTTAAAGCAGTGGCTAATGCAGCGATAGTATGATTATGTGGACCACCTTGGTGACCTGGGAAGACAGAGAAATTAATTGGATTTTCTAAATCGTAAGTAATCTCAGCACCTGTCTTTGGATTAATTGATCTTATTCCTCTTCTGAAAAAGATCATTGCACCTCTTGGACCTCTTAGAGATTTGTGAGTAGTTGTGGTGACAATATCGGCGTACTCGAATGGGGATGGGATAACACCAGCGGCGACTAAACCAGAGATATGAGCCATATCAACCATTAAATAAGCACCACACTTATCAGCGATTTCTTTCATTCTTTTGTAATCGATCAAACGACAATAAGCTGAAGTACCAGCAACAAGAACTTTTGGTCTGTAAAGGATAGCGTTTTTCTCTAAGGTATCATAATCGATGATACCAGTTGTTGGGTCAACTCTATAAGGGAAAGATTCGAAATAAGTTGAAACAGCAGAGATTTTTCTATTTTCAGTAGCGTAACCATGAGATAAATGACCACCATCGGGTAAATAAAGACCCATTAATCTATCATGAGGTTTCATAATAGCTTGATAGACGGCTAAGTTAGCTGGAGAACCAGATAAAGTTTGAACGTTAACACCCCATTTATCTGGAGTTACATGAAAGGCTTCTAGTGCACGTTGTTGACATAGAGATTCAATTCTATCTATATGTTCGTTACCACCGTAATAACGAGCACCTGGGTAACCCTCTGAATATTTGTTTGATAGTGGTGTTCCTAGGGCATCGAAAACGGAGGTTGAAGTAAAATTTTCAGAGGCGATTAAATCGATGGAATGAGTTTGACGAGAGATTTCATCATCGATCATTGCCTTTAGAACAGGATCTGTATCGATTAAATGAGATTGTAACATTTGTTTGTGAGTAGATGATAAAGCGTAAGAAGACATTTTAATATTTGGGTTGGTTTATTGGGAGAGAAAGAAAAAACTTTTCAAGAGCATATGTATTATGTACATTTATATATGGTACATTTATATATGAAATTGGGTGATGGTAGTTGAAAGAGTCAATTTGAAATGTTGATAAAAGCACATGTCATGACTAAGTTTAATGAAAAAAAAAAATTATGGAAATTTTTTGTCAGCCGGTGAATCTAAGTGGAAAAAATTGACTCCGAAGGGGGGGGGGAGTCAATATTTGTTTGGACTCTGGAAGGATAAGAAAACCTGTAACAAAAAGGTGAGTTTATAGGTTTCTATAGCTATGTATTGTTCTTGTGTGGGGGGGGGGGGGGGGGGGGAAAATA